>JAOPJO010000154.1:15659073-15672909 GCA_027123675.1 Molva macrophthalma
AGAGAGAGAGAGAGAGAGAGAGAGAGAGAGAGAGAGAGAGAGAGAGAGAGAGAGAGAGAGAGAGAGAGAGACTAGTGAAAGACAGAACATTGAGAGAGTGGCAGCGAGAAAATTAATTAAAAAAATGTTTTCCCAAAGGGCGAACCGGTGCTGGCTCAGTAATTAAAGCTTTTCAATCCCAACATTTATCCCTTATTATAATTATTTCAAACTATGGAGTGCATGGTTGTGTGTGTGTGTGTGTGTGTGTACGTGCATGCGTGCAGATATGTCCTAGTAAATACTGCTAGTAAATATATATTCCACTCTATTATTAAGTAGCTCAGAATTGTGCCAGTCTAGAGTTTAGTTTGAATCAAATTTAACCCTGAAATAAAGGCCTTTGACAACCAAAAGAGGCTACTTCAAGCTATTCAACAAACAGTTATCATGGTTCTTTGTATGCCAAAGTGAAGCAGGGTAAGGGTCCTCCTATAAGGTATTTTTCAAACTGTTCGTCCCAGCTGGCTGTGGTTGTGCTGGAACCTCTACTATTTTATATTTTATAAATATATTATATATATGTTTGTGTGTGTGTGTGTTTCAATGAAGACACTCTATGCTGCGGTTAGGCCAAATCAACACACACACAGACACACACACACACACACACACACACACACACAAGCTAAATGTTCCCTCAGGTCCAATGTCAGTTTCAGGGTCATCACACACCTATTGAAGCATGGACAAACCTGTAAAATATTCAATACTCAGCAGCAGAGGAGGGAGGATGGTGAAGAGGGGGGATGACATGAAGGGACGCAAGCAACAGAGAGGAATGGAATAAGAGGCCAGGTTGGCAATAGAGAGAGGAAGAGAGAAATGTGATAATTTTGTAAGGAAAGTGCAAATAAGGAAATGGGATGATCAAGACGGATATACTGTGTGGGCGGTTAAAGGTCAAATACAAATATGGAATAGAAACAGTGGAAGGAAAGCAATGTGATACGAAAACAGTTGTATGGATAACTAATAACTGTATTGGTCTGGTAGTCTTGGTTTGGGTTAGTTTGGACAGTTGATAATTGAACTACTAGTCCTGAAATGTTTTGGATGTTGTTCTGGTCTGAACAGGGAAACAATGTTTATACAAACCCCCAGTGCAAAAGCTTTGACTTGACATGAGGATGTCAATGGAAATGTTGCCCCAGCCTGTTGTGTTGCGTTGCATTACTTTATGTTGTGTAATATCATGTCATGTATCTGTTATCCAGCATCCAGTTTGGCCCAACCCGGCCCCATGCAGCCTGTCCGACATAAAAGTAAAGTCCATTTATCACACAGCTAAATGGAATTACAAGCACCCATCTCCATGGCTGTAGCATACAGCCTTTGTTAAAGTGGGGTCACTGAACTTTGCATTTGGCATTACAGCCATCTAATGAGGCCAGTGCTTTATTGCTGCTCTCTGCATTTTTCTTTAAGATGTCCGTGCAGTTGGCCAGCAAAACAGTAATCCCATTATCTCAATCAATGTCCATTTGACCAAGTAAAAGTCCCTTCTACAATAAAATGCCTCTATACACAAGCTAATCTGCTATGTTGACAAGTGTGGCTTCTTCTATGATTGCACTTATTAAACAGCGTAAATAGTACATATTGCTAAAATAACAATGAGGCAGCTGGGCTGTAACCAATTTGAAATCTTGTTGTGTCAATCTGGAAGATTAATAATATGTTAGACACCAACTGGCACCGACTCAAACTGGTAGCCATCAAAATATCTTGCAGTTTAATTACATGTTCCTTCCCCTGCGACCCAAGTTATTTGAGCTCTCTGCATGCATAAGTTTGTGTTTGTCCATGTGTGTGCACTGTAATTCAATGTTTACACAGGTTTATCCTCAAATTGCACATCTCCCAAAGTACTGTTTAAACTCCCACAAAGGATCCTTTAGTTTATTTAAAACTAGTTCCTGGTAATTTTCCTCTGGCCATTTTTTCCGTGTCCATCTGTTGCTTTTCTTCCCTTTTTAGCTGTGGTTGTACTCCACCCAAAAGGCTGGCCACTTCCCACTAGCCGCAGTTCATCTGTACCTCTGTCTCTCCTCCTCTGTATGTACAACCCTGTATCCACCCACATATTCTGGTTCCTACTAGGAGGTCTTTTGATTGAGAGCCTCTCGTTGGATGTGAGGATGTAGGCAACAAAGCTCCAGAGCTACAGACGCCCAGGCTGTAGAGCTGTACAGGATGCAGACATCAGCAAAGTGGAAGGATGTCACTTTTTCGGTCTCATTTAATCCACCGCCCCACATTATTATTGGCCGTGACGTACATTGTGATGGAGATATTACACGACAGATAATACTTTTCTCTCCGCTTCTCTCTCACTGCACTTGTTATCAGTCAGAATCCGATTGCTTCTGTCAAAGTGTTTGCGGTGACTCAACCTAAATCCCCTCTTTAAAAAACACGATCCAACTGATGATTCCCTGGTAGCTGAGTGTAGCTGGACAGCAAACACAAGTATGTCACAGTGGCCATGGTGGGTGCTTTCTGGAGGACAGACTATGGTTCATTCTTAATTCGATAAGTTGCTGTTGCCTGGCTTGTGGACTATTCCATTGGCGAGCAGTGGGGACCAGGGAAAGAGTGGTTTCTAAATGAAGCCGTTTTTTTCTGTCACTGGTCGCCAACATGTCCAGAAGTGTGTGTCTGATTATCAATATTGGTTACAGAAATTTCACCACCAGGTCTGTAAAATTGTATAGAGCCGATGCATGGATGCATGTCATGGATGTTTGTTTCTGATGTCTCACAGGTACAGGTGGGTACCTCTCATCAGGACCAGAGGGTGGTGGGGTATCTCACCTCTACACATCTCCACGCCATAGAAGGTACCTTTCAGATGGAACACACTGCTCTCTCTCTCTCTCTTTTTCTTTCTTTCTTTCTTTCTTTCTTTTATTCTTCCTCTCTCTCTCTCTCTCTCTCTCTCTCTCGCTCTCGCTCTAGCACAGCATCATTCCGCCTCGCCTGTATAAAATGTACAAACCCGGAATGGGCGGGGCATTGTTGCTCCGCCCTACAGCTGGCAGCGGGGGTAGTAACAGCTGAATCGTCATCTGTGTATAAAGGGTGAACAGGCACGGCGGGGACCAGGTGGGATGTTTTGATGACATAATGTGTGCGACCCGCCACCGCAGGATGTAAACATCTCTGAAGAAGAAACAGACGTCTCCGTCTCCAGCGTCTTAGGTCCAACGTATTTCTGATCGCACACGTCGCTTGCACGAATCCGCCATTCTAACGTCACGTATCAACATGTTGCGTATGATGCGCAGCAACTTTGCTTGCTTTTGAAGAGTGGTATAAATGTACACGGCTAGAAAAAGCACCTCAACATTTAGTATACCCTCCATTATTGTTCAGAAAGCAATGTCGCTGCCCGAGTATGTATACGCCACACTAGAGGCTGACGCTGTTGGGTTACACGTTACGCCTCTGATTCCTGGGGGCCGGCATATGCCGGCTTTGTTTGGTTCGGTGTAAAAAAGCAACCCCAGCATAATGACAGATGTCCATATGGAAATATTGCGGGATCTCGCTCTCTCTCTCTCTCGCTGTCTTTTCTTTGTGCACAAAGACACTCTCAGACGGATGCAAATGAACAGAACCGCAATGAATGAAGACATGCGTAACTTAAAGCATTGAAAGGAAGGACATAGGAACATGCAAACAGGATCAAATGTATATTGCCCTATCTGCACACAAACACGACAAGGAGCAGATACAGCTGCTTGCTCAAGCAGTCTACAATGTATTGATACGGTATTGCTGCTGGCAGGGGAAGCAAGCTCATGCCTTGTATATATCTGAGCAATCCATCTCAGCCTGCATTGTGTGTGTGTGTGTGTGTGTGTGTGTGTGTGTGTGTGTGTGTGTGTGTGTGTGTGTGTGTGTTGGTGTGTGTACGCGTGTGTGGGTTTGTGTGTGTGTGTGACTGTTGAGTATCTTGATGCTCCTCCCTAGCCAGAAAAAAAAAAACCAGATCATAAGATAAATGGCCAAATCAACACCCCTGAGCACTGGCCTCGTGTTCCCATAGCGACCAGCTCAAGCTGTTGGAGGCGTCACAGCCCTATTTAAAGCCCCCGGTCGATGCTCCCCTCATTTTTTACCAGAGACCACGTCTGTAACCCACCTCCCGTGCTATTTCTGTGCCCTCCTCCTACGCTCCACTGACTCTGTTGGCGTGGGTCTAAAAATAGAAGCACATGGGCTATTTAAGATACATCAAAGTAACCGGGGTAAGGGGCAAAGGCAAGGGAGAGAGAGAGATGGAGAGAGAGCGAGACAGAGAAAGAGAGAGAGAGATGGGGGTGACGTGGAGAGAAAAAGAGAGCAACCTCATTCTTATACGGGTGAAATTACTTTTTGCTTGTGTGTGAGTGCAAGCAATTAGTGAACATATAATAACTCCACTGACGGTCATGTGTCTCTTTTATTAATGTACACACCAAACAGGTTTGGCATGCCTGCTATTATTGATTATTTCTAAAGGTCACTGATATACGAGACAATGCTGAGGGTATATGTTTCATATTTACCTTGCTTTGTAAATTATCAAACGCAAGGCCCACATGCATGACAAACACAGACATACACATAGCCACCAACACGCACTTTGGGCTTATCCACTGGAGATGCAGATGCAGATGCAGTGGAGAGCAATGCCAGCTTAATCCCATGCCACATACACCTCTAACAATATTCTCAACACCTCTCCTTTCATTTTTTCATTGTCACACTCTCCTCTACAATGCTGTTTCTCTTCCACACTTCCTCACCCACACTCTTTATCTCGCTCAGTCTCTCCCTCGTGTGCTTTACCCTCTTGTTCTACTTCGTTTATCACCCAATGGCTCACTCGCAGTTCTCTCTCTCTCTCTCTCTCTCTCTCTCTCTCTCTCTCTCTCTCTCTCTCTCTCTCTCTCGTTGTCTCTCTCTCTCTCTCGTTGTCTCTCTCTCGTTTAGATTATCCTTTTCTTGTCTACACTCCCTCCATTACTTCCATTCTCTTCAAAGTATATAATATCTCATTATTCTGTTATTTTTCCTGCCCTTCTGTTATCACCCAATGGCTCTCTCTCTCTCTCTCTCTCTCTCTCTCTCTCTCTCTCTCGTTGTCTCTCTCTCTGTCTCTCTCTCTCGTTGTCTCTCTCTCTCTCTCTCTCTCTCTCTCGTTGTCTCTCTCTCATTTAGATTATCCTTTTCTTGTCTGCACTCCCTCCATTACTTCCATTCTCTTCAAAGTATATAATATCTCCTTATTCTGTTATTTTTCCTGCCCTCAACACTCTCTCTTTTTCTCTTAAGCACTTTCAGCTTCTTACTCATACTCATCTTCTTACTCGTTCATTTGTTCCTCTCTCTCCAGACCTATACATCAACCTCCTTATTTTAACACACACACACACACACACACACACACACACACACACACACTGACGAGCACGTGTCCCTGTGCATCCCTCAGGTGATGCGTCGGTGCGCTGCGAGCAGCTCGATCTCCTGCTCCAGTGGGGGGCGGAGTTTCGCCAGTCCTCGTTTCGCACGGGGGAGGGGGAGAAAGTTCTGGAAGACCTGGTGGCCTTTGACGTCATCCTGGGGGACCTGAACTTTGACAACTGCTCTTCAGGTAATAGCCAACCAGAACACCCGGGCTCCTCACTGTATGATAGCATAACGATCATTATACAAAAGTTAGTTCCAAACAAGTGATTTGATTGGAAAAGAGGCATTCTATGAGTGCTGATATAGAGAATAACTGCACTGGGAATTAGAACTATGCGTGTATTGTTCCGCTTTACAGTGTTTCTAAAAACCGTTACATACATTACATTGACGATCGCAAGCTGTTAACTCATCGGATATATACAGATAAATGTACATCATACAAAGCAGCGCAATAGAAGTAAAGGGCATTTTAGCTATCTAATAGTTGATGTGATGTTATGTTACACAATGCTAGGCCATGCTATGTCATGTCATGCTACGCTAAGTTAGAGTATGTTAAGTTATGCTCAGTTGCTATGCTATTCTATGGATTGTTATGTTAGGTTATGCAATGAGATGCTAAATTATGCTATGTTTGGAGCTGATGCACCAGCATTCACAGTGTAGGTTCATTTAATTTGTGCTGCTGTAATAGTATGGGTCAGGGGTACTCAAAGGCTTGTGTGTGTCTGTGCCTGTGCGTGTGTGTGTTTGTGTTTTCCAGAGGACAAGTTGGAGCAGCAGCACGCCCTCTTCACTCAGTACAAGGACCCCTGTCGCCTAGGGCCAGGAGAGGACAAACCATGGGCCCTGGGTAAGTGTGATCAGGGCTGTAGTGGATGCTAAATGCACATTAACTGCGTTTACGCACCTCCTACATTTCTGAAATAGCGTTTACGCACCTCTAAATAGAGTTTATGCAATTTGCTAGAGTTGTTGTTTTACCAGCACAAGCTGTAGTATATTAAAAAATTGCGCTGCATTGTCAGTATTTACGGTATCTGTGACCAAAGACATCGTCTCTTGTGGCAGCCAGGTTTGAGACAGAGCCGTAGAAGGGAGCTTACTCTTGCTAGCCAGCTCTATCTGTCAAAGGTTGTCCAGTGTCTTGATTCCTATCAAATGGATATACTGCGATTTCTGAAAACATCAAAAAAGCCAGCCTCTTCCTTTAGATGCCAGCAAAAGATCTCGACCTCAAAGTGAGCACAAACAAAAAAAAGAAACAAGTAAAGTTAGAATCACTCAGATTTGTTACAAACTTTAAAATGCTAATAAAGTGATTCTTGACAAGATACGGTTGCTGAAGCCCTCTTTTCTTCATTTAAAATGTTGTTTTGCAGTGGAGAGGCAGGTAGTGACACAGGAAACATGGAGATCACAGAGAGAGGAGGAACAGAGCGAGGACAAACAGAGAGAGGAGGAACAGAGAGAGGAAAGACAGAGAGAGGAGGAACAGAGAGAGGAGAGACAGAGAGAGGAGGAACAGAGAGAGGAGAGACAGAGAGAGGAGGAACAGAGGGAGGAGGAACAGAGAGAGGAGAGACAGAGAGAGGAGAGACAGAGATGAAAGACAGAGAGAGGAGGAACAGAGAGAGGACAAACGGAGAGAGGAGAGACAGAGAGGAGAAACAGAGAGGAGGAACAGAGAGAGGACAAACACAGGGAGGAGAGACAGAGAGGAGAAACAGAGAGAGGACAAACAGTGAGCAGATGCCACCCACTGTTCACAATGTGTAAACTGCTGCTGCTCCTACAGTTTTTATAATATATAGACATATGTCACTTAAATTTAAATATCTAAGTGATGTGATCTATAGGCTTTAAGCTTTAGCAATTTGTTTGAGAGTCATGGTCCCCATAAACATACATTGCAAAATGTTCAGAATTCCACTGTAGATGCAGTTTGTAATTTCACAGTTTGTACTACTGGTTGTTTGTACTACATTAGAAAAATAAATAAACAAATATTCTGAATATCACTAACATTTACATTTAGGGCATTTAGCAGATGCTTTTATCCAAAGCGACTTACAATAAGTACATTTGTCAGAAGAAAGAGAAACAACAATATATCGCTGTTGGTACAATAACGATGTTCATATAACAAGTGCCAAGCACTTATAATTGTTAGGTTAACCCATTCCCCGTATACAACAAAGATAGCTAGGCTAAGATGCTACACGATGCTAAGTGCTATTTTTAAGCGCCAGGATGTACAACATACAAAAAGTGCGTACATTAAGTTTTCCCACCTCGAATATCGTTTTTTTTAGTGCTATGTCGTGCTCCGCCTTTATAATGAGGGGATGCACCCACACTTCAACATAACAGACGGACCTGACCCATTCCAGAGAGGATGCACAGGCATGGAAAAAGGATTCCCCTTTCCCTCAGAACCGACAATACCAGTTCCACCCCCCGCCCTAATAGAGCCATGGTTCACGTCGGAGTGAGGTGTACAAACATTGCATCTTGGCTCTATGGTCTATTAGGGACAATGGACTGGAAACTGCCCCCTGCTTTGAACAATCCTAACTTCTACACTTACCTTGATCAAAGAATTCATAGTTTACCCACCTCTTTTTTTACTACTACACACCTGAGTGAGATCACACGCAAACACACACAATCACAACACACACACAACATACTTCCTCCAGGTCATTACTATTGTGAAAGAGCATAATCATTGTAATCATAAGTGTCATCAAAACAAGTATAATTTACCCTTTTTAAAAACGGTACACAAACAGCAAGATAAACACACACACACACACAGAGACGGTGTACCAATGTACAGGGTAGAAAGGTTGACACAGAAAGTGCCAGAGTTGTAAGCTGCCCGTGGTTGTCTAAATCTGGATGAACACCTACGTCGCAGCACCAAAATACACCCCCGTACTGTGTATTTCCATGGGCTTTAGTGACGTCAGCCAAGATGGGGTTTTGGGTCTGGTAATGAGGTGTTTTGTAGGCCATTTATATTTTATGGAACAGTGAACAAGCCTGTTCAAAATATAGCTTTCAAACGGAGGCATGAAGGGCGGAAGGTATGAATGAAGGATGGAAGATACATAAACGTGAGAGAAAGGAAAAAATCAGTTGCAGCATAATCTGGAACACACACTAACAGTCAGGAAGACAGGAAAGGTAGCAACTGGGAAATGTCTGCATTGTGAAATAAATAAAAACAAATAAATAGAATACTCTTGAATACATGCGTTACATTATACATTGCATGACAGATAGAGTGGCATCACCTTCCCCACCCGTTTATCTGGTTAGCTAGGTTATCCTGTCAGCAATAAATTAGCTTTTTTCTCTTTTGACGGATGGGTTTCCACAAGAGCTCTGATAATCATGGTGTATAGAATCAGAGTGCCTTCCGTGCATGTTTCTCCTCTCCAGTACCCGACAGAGAGAGATGAAGAGAGCATTTAACAGATATTAGTCTGCTTCGTGGCCTCGCACCCTTACCATCCGCACAAATCATCGGTTGCTCCAAACACTTCGGCGCCGGTTGTTACACACCACTTGCTGTGGGGGATGTTGTCCATGGTTACATAACCTGAAGATTCTTTCAGAGGTGGGCCGTGCTCAATATTCATTGACGAGCCACAGAGATCTGCTTGTGCATTTGGTCGTGCAATTTCACAAAGCCTTTGTTTTTACATTCATACTTGATGGACTGGCTCAACTGATGACTCATTACGTGATCAGGTGATGATGTGATTGTGCTGCGCAGGTACATTGCTGGATCCCAGCGGTCTCTACGACGAAGAGGCCAACTCACCTGAAAGTTTACAAAAGTAAGTGTTGTTTTTGTAAGAATAGCGATATGTTGTTGCTGTCTCAAGAAGTGCTCGACATAATTGTGAACACGCACGCATATAAAGGCACTTCAGCCCTATGCACTGAAATGCATTACACACGTACAAAGACGCCACTTTGTCGTTGTATGTGTGTGCTGCATTTCAAGGGCTGAAGTGAAACCGTCAACAATGATTACTGCTTGCATCCATTTTCAGTTTTTGCCAATCTGACTGATTCTATCTTACCCTCCTTCAACGTTTCCCTCAATCTGTGGATGATGGTGCCTGTCCCCCCCCACCCCCTCAGGGTGATGGAGAATGAGGAGGCCAGGAAGGAGTACCTGGTGTTTCCTCCTAGCAAGGCTCAGAGTCACGGAGGCAGCGGCGGGCAAAAGGGCCGCAAGATTCCCCTGAAGGGCAACGGACGGCGCATCGACTACATCCTGTACAGCGATGAGGGCCTGCAGCCCGACTGGAAGCTGGTGAGTCTCACCAGCAGTCTGTCTCATGGATGGAAATGTCCTCACCTGATGGCATGGGCCTATTAAACCTTTACTATGTCACTTTTATACTGCAGCAATTTACTCCGTTACTAAAATATCTCAACTCGAAAGTTTCTCAAGAATAAAACGTGCCCATCCACGAGTCAATACACACAGTGAATTTTTCTCTATAAATGGTTTTATTCTGGTCCACTTTGCCCCCAACTGTGGAAAATCTCAGAAAGTCACATAATTATGTAGCTATAACTGTAGCTGCAACTCAAGCCACTAGAGGCTGTGAATGGTAAAACATACATAGTGCAGGTTTAGCAATATATGTGAAACATATGCTATCTATTCTTGCAATTGGTTATTTTGAACATGCTTCATCAAACAATCTCCTACAATGTTTGAATTTTTTCAAAGCCTCGTCAAGCACATGGAATTGCATTCATCATGTAGTTTTAGGACCCGTTTTAGCCCTTGGCTCTTCGCTGCCCTTTCCTTTGGACAAGAGTGCAGAGCTAAACCCACAGACCAAACCCAGACATGAGGAGTGCAGTATGATCACTGCCAAGCCAAACTGTTATGCTTCACTTGCTCAATTAAATCCTAAACCAATGTCATTGAGCTGCCACCTTGTGGCGGATTTTAGTAACCGTAAGATTGATGCGTCCTGCCTCAAATTGTGTTTTTTTTAGGTTAATTATTATTGGTTATTATACATGTCTGTTGCTGAGGATATTATTTTGATATTTAAAGCATGCATATAATCTAAACTCAAAATGTATTGAATTTATGTATTGAATCGCAGATACAGCTGAGCTCATATTTGTGTGGCCTAATGATTCTCAAATTGATTGTGATGCTAACCAAAACCCATCCAATCTTCTTCCTTCCACAGGACATCGAGGAGTTCAGCTTTGTGACGCAGTTGGCCGGCCTCACCGACCACATTTCAGTTGCTGCACGATTGGCCGTTTCAACCGGCGAGGAGGAGCCTTAGGGGGCTGTACATTTTTTTGCACTGCCACAGATACATGATGGAAGAGACAAGAAGAGATACATGATGGAAGAGACAAGAAGAGATACGTGATGGAAGAGACAAGAAGAGATACATGATGGAAGAGACAAGAAGAGATACGTGATGGAAGAGAAAAGAAGACAAGGGGAGAAGAGGAGAGAAATTTGAATACAAATGCGCAATTGAAAAGATGGCAAAGAAAGCTAGAAGGCCCTGTGTTTTATTAGAAACGCCAGAGGGCTAGACGGATGGACGGATGGACGGGTTGACAAACTGATGAATGGAGAGTTACAGGCCTGGGTCAGGGGTGTTCATGTTAAGTGGAGAGGAAACAATGGAGTGATTTAAAAGAGAGAGATTATGCCAGAAGGTAGATAAGCAGGGAATTTGTATTAATGGTGTTATGAACATTTTTCATACCCCGACAACACATACTCATGGACACACAGCAACACACTCACAGAGGGTTTGATTTTGACTTTCTGATATAAACAGCGTGATAGATAACGTCTCCTGATGTCAATGACAATTGGTCATTATCTGGACACATTTATTTACATTTAGTTAAGGCTTTACAGACCCACAAACACTCACTCTCTCTCTCTCTCGGTCTCTCACACACACACACACACACATTCAGACACACACAAATCAACCTTGCATGGTCCATGCTGGATCTATACTATATGTCTGACCACTTTCTATGATTTTACCTTCTGGAACATTCTGATTCTCATATAATACAATGGATGACTAGAGAACACAAAGAGGTTACTGAGATTGTCTTGTACAGCAACGGTAGGCCTATAGCTGTGGCCAGCACAATGAGAGGCATTGGCCACTATGCTATTTGACCTTTGTGCCGATTGGTTGGTGTTCGTCTCTTCAAGGTCATTGGTCAGTTTACCTGTCAGTTATTCACCTTACTTCTCCTGCCTTGGTCCCAGGAACCTCAAACTAAAGTGTCTTTTTTCTAAAAGTCTTTCTAAAAAACATTTAAAAAAAAGATCGATCTAGAACAGTTTTTATGGTCACTGCGCCATTTTTGTAGAGAAGTACAAATGCCTGGTAATACTTTGTGGTTTATTATTTATACTTAATTGTATTGTATAAAGAGGTAAAATAAAACAATCCGCTTGACTGGAGAAAGCTTGTTTTTGATACAATGCGAAGCTTGCAGACTGTTTTCAACCATTTTGTAATTGGTGGGAAGTGACAAGGCGAGAAGGACATTTGAAATAGATGAATTAGCTGATTCCGTGCTTGTGTTGGAATGGTGGTGGTGACTGCATGACGGGGGCCTGGTGAGGAATCTAACAATTAGAAGGTTGTTTGAACTCAGAATTTATAGTAATTTATAGTCAAGATCTGCGTTTCCCCTGGAAATACAAGCCGACCCAATGGGACATTGCTGCATGTGGAATGCTAACCTCTGCCAATAACATTAAATAAACACACATAAGCAATATGTAAAAATCTCTATTTCTCTCACACACACACACACACACACAAAAACACACTGTAGATATACAGTATATACCCTTACATCGCATACAATATACAGAAGGCTTGCATGTAGACATGCACGCTCGCATGCACACACAAACATTCACATTCACATATTCCCATATTTGTGTTATTATATTCAATGTCAATAGTGCAACACCAGCAGGCAGAGGACACCTCTCTCATGCCTGTGTTTAGGACCACCGCTGCTCCTGCTTGTTCTCTTAGAGTAGAAAAAGCTACACACACACACACACACACACACACACACACACCAGCTTGTGTATGCACTGTGTGAGCAGCTGGGGTTCTGTGATTTTGAACACCCCACCTGTACCCCTACCCCTCCACATCTGTAGCACGGCATTTATACTTTTTATAATTCCCAGTCCAAGGCCACTCACACACACAAACACACACACCAATGACTCCTAACAATACATGATATACTCTGAGAATATCCACACACATTTTGAGCGATCTTGTGTAGAGTGGTGACGTGTGCTTAAGAGTTTACGCGTTATTATAATGATCTGTTCATTTTATCTTGTTTATCACCCTGTCCAATCTGCCAATCAGGACAAGGCAAAGCAATTGTGTATTTACTCCCAAAAAAAACTAAACTATATCTCAGATGCTGTGTGATTGCCTCTGATTGCCAATGTTTACACTGCAGCCTTTTGGCCTGTTTGCCTGTTTCTTGGCACTAGAAGGACGCATGCCTTTTGAGGGAATCTTTACACAAGACAAGATGTGTCACTTTCCAACTGCACATTCAACATCACTGTTTAAAACTTTAACATGTGTTGAAGTTATGGACAGTATCGTATAAATCTGTGTCGCGGATGTGTTATACGTGTGTATGTGCACGCGTGTGTGTGTGTTGAATACACATCCACCCGACCATTTTTATTCTCAGTAAGCTCAACAGGCTGCTTTGACTCTTTTTTGTCTGTCTCTCCACAATTAGCTTTCTTAGATATTTTATGTCTTATGTTGTTGTTCTGATGCTTTGAGCATCAGAAGATACTACCACTAAACTAGAACGTTTATACCTGTGTTTATTTCTACTCATCATTGACCACATATTTACTTTACTTTGTTTTGCTTTAGAACGCCCACTAACTGTTTAGCTTTTCCATTTCTACCAGGTGGGATTAAATGTCATGTGAATACACTATAGACCTATTATACAAAGGCTAAGAAAATATACATGTGCTTGGCTAGAATCCGACAAGTGGTGCCACAGTCTCTCTGAGGATCCACCGATGGAGTCCAAAAGAACTGAATAGGTGTGTTTGATTAGCCAATGTAGATCCGTCCATCTTGTCCATGATGCTTATACCTTGCATTTGCTTCTATAGGCTGCTGCTAGGCCAACGCACTTCACAAAACAAGCCATTGTATTGTGGCGGTGGGGGTGGGGCTCTGCTGGAGGCTGTGGGGCGGCCCAGGTGTCGTTAGG
>JAOPJO010000154.1:15703800-15716613 GCA_027123675.1 Molva macrophthalma
GTGTGTGTGTGTGTGTGTGTGTGTGTGTGTGTGTGTGTGTGTGTGTGTGTGTGTGTGTGTGTGTGTGTGTGTGATGCAGTGAGCATATATGTTTCTACCTGTATGCTGACTCATTGTCTGTTGGTGTGCTTTTAAGGAAACCCTGTTTTTGAGGTTAATATTACGCTGTTATTTTTACGATAAAGAAAATGGAGAATTGAATCTGTATAACTGAGTCACTATAAAATTTGTTGGTAACATTGCAAAGTTTTTTTCTTGACCATTTTCCCTAAATGTTTCCAATAGTTAGTGAAAGCTGCATTGGTGTCCGATAACTGGTTACAGTGGTTACAGCGTTTACAACGTTTAATTGTAATTTAAGTGATGGATATTGTCAAATTCAGTCCTCTCATAAAGCCCCTTTCCTCATTCTGAGATATGTCAGTGCTCATTCATGCTTTGATTGACATGTGAATCAAAAATGTTAATGAAATGTGCCACTTTCCTTTACTGCAGTAAACGTCCCTTTTTCTTTGGCGTACATATAACTTCACTTTTCTTATTTTGGATTTACGGTCAGCCTGAGAGCTATTTGGAGTTAATTTTCTACTCATTGGGGTGACGTGTACCAGTTAAAAGCAGCACACTGTAAAATCCTCAGAAACTTTGACATTCCTTTTCCAAACGTTATACAATAATGATGGTGATTATGGTCAGTATGTATGGGTGAAGTCTAGTGACTTTAAGAACCAGTTAAGTTGCTGGTAAATGTAGTCAGGCCTCCAGCTATGCATTAGAAAAAGATCAAAACTACATATATTCACAAACATCTTCTCTTTGTTGTGCAGTTCAGTTGTGGGCATATATATAGTGTTAAACTGCTGCACATTGTTAATATAAGTATTATTATGGTTAGCTGGTTGGTTGTTTTTTTTCTCTGATTTGTCAGAATTCAACCCTTAACTTTGTCAGGGAAGCCAAAAGACACTCAAATGAACACAAAAAACAAGTCTATGCCAATCACCCCCTCTTACTCTAAGGGCCTCTGTTTTGTGAGGAGGAATGCTGGGCTCATAACTAGGTCATTAGGACTATGTTTGGTGATACCTCGGACTGTATTCTTGCTCAACTAAATTTCCAAACCACTGGTTACCATGAACAATTAAGAGGATTTCTCTTTAAAAAGCATTTTTACAATACTTGTTTCATTGCCTGTTCGCTAACTGTACATGATTAATATTAAAGATGAAAGGTTATGCTTCAACACCCAAGGCTTGCTGTTTTTTTTTTTTTGAAGGCATTTAATGCTGGAATGCAGAATGTTACAAACCACATCTGGCCTTGTTAAAAAGTCAACCAAGCTTTAGATGACAAGCCTACTGAATTATGATAACACATTAAGTGATACACTATAATTGTTAATATTTGCCAGATATGCAATTTTTTTCTAAAGCATCCCATCTTCAAGGCATGTTAAATGAATGTGCCCATAATTCATTTTCCTTGATTATACAAAAATGTGGTCTGCTTCAATTGCAAATCTGAGTTTATACAGTGCATGCTGTCCATTAAGATCATTGCACTTATATATTATAATTCATAAACAAATGAGAGTAAGCATACCAGGTTGAGCAGTGCATGAAGCAAACAGTTTAATGCAGTGGGCACAGGCCTGTATTGTCTTTGTCTTATGTGTTTCACAAGATATACAACATTGCTGCTACACTCCATGTGGAACATAGGAATATGCCTTGTGAAAATCTCTTTTAAAGGATGCAAGAACAAACATTGAATCTTCAATTTGAATGGCATTTATTGAGGTAAATGCCAAATTTGTTGAAAACCAAGCAATTTTAGACATTTAGTAATGCATGAAAAATAATTAAGTTAATGGCAGCTTTAATGATAGCTGTTGCAATAATGCAAAAATCTCAGCAATAATGATGCCGTTTTTATATTTTGCTCTTTCACATTGTTTCTTTAAAGAGATCTGTTGCCATGGTGGAATGAGTTGTAGGTCTTCTGAGCCCATACGGACTCCTGATGGTAGCAAATTGCTTTTCCGTTCGGATATTTGACTCTGTTGGAACAGATATGTTAAGAAGATTATGTGTCAAGAAGATGAAAAAAAAAAAGGTTTACAATAGCCTGTAGAAAACCATGGTTTGTTTGTGTTCATGGATCTAACTAATTGTCTAAAAATAAAATATACCCCGAAATGCTTATATTTTTAACATTAAACAATTTAAGAAAGAAAAGACAAAACAAGTCAAAACTATTGGTGAACAACTTACCGGAATCCATTTTGGGGACAGTTTGAAGGAATTATCTGGATGGAGGCGATTTCGGTCCTTCTAATAGCTCTTGTTTTGAAATGATTGCAGCAGTTTTTGTTTGGTCTCAATGAGGTAATCCCAGCAGCTGTAATAAAGACAGATAAATAAAGGTAAATGTGGTAGTGTACGTGGATGTCACTTAGGTGGCGTGTAGCATGGACATTTGCTACACGCCACCTAGGTGGCTGCCACACTCCACCTAGGTGACTTATTTTGGGCTCCTCCAGACAGGACGCAGGATGGTGGTGTTAAAAATCTGGTTTATTGCAAAGGTTTGATAATGACCATGGCAAGGGTGCTCCACTGCCATCCAGGGGATCTGCCGAGTGCGTGTGGAGATGGTCTAACCTGTGCACACTGCTTTCTCAATGTGCAACAGGTGTGCAGCCTCACCCAGCCCCAGAGTCCAATCAGACTCCGCCAGGTGAGGCTGCTTAAACCAGCCCTCATCCACACACACTCCCACAGTAAGCAACCCTACACACAATCATTTCAACGTCATAAAGGATGCTGATTAAAGGTTGCACTTACTTGCTTCAGAGTACATAGTAAGCAGCAGCAGTCCCAGAACTACGCACAAAATCTTCATAGTGTGTTGAGTCAAAACCTGATTGTCTTCTGACTTAATGAGATTTTCAAAGATGTATTGATTTCCTATGGTTGCTGTCTCATATAAATACTAATTATTGCAGAAGTGTGGCCTGCTATAATCAGCAAATAAAAAAAATGTAAAATGTGTGGCCAACATATTTTACATGCATGGAAATTCCCTAGAATACTTGGAAACTGATATGTCTACACTGTAAAAAACATGCAGTGAAATTCACAGTAACTAACTATCAAACCATCCCAAGGATCAAAGTCCAATAAGTCCAGAACTATTGTACATTGTGTCAAACACTGTTGCTTAGTGGGAGAAGTGGCACCTTTGGTCAGTTGCCAAGACTTTGAACTTTGGCACAAAAGGTGTGAGTGCCATGGAGACACTGATGCAAGTGCTCATTGGTGAGTCGGCTGCAGTACTTGTTCTTCACCATGTTAATTGTGGAAAATGCAGACTCACAGCTGTAGGTTGAGCCAAACATTGTGAGAATGTGAAGTGCCATCTTATGCAGGAGAGGGAACTTAGCTGCAGTAACCATCTAACCAGGTGGGAGCATCACAGTCAGCCTCTTTCAGTGCAAGGTTTTCCTGGAGGTCAACCAATTTACTTTGCAGAGAAGCAGCACTGGCCCATGGGAAGATTTGTTGTGCTTCTGCAGAGAACTCTCTGACATTTCTGACCAGAAATGGGTTTTCAATGTACAGTAGGACTTGTTTTCGTAATGTGAAGTCATCGAAACGAGTCTTGAAATTCTCAATCAGCTTCTCTAGGAATTCAACATGATTCTGAGGATGTCCTTCTCCTTTTGTCTGTTCCAAAAGTTTGGGGAAGTGGAGCAGTCCCTCCTGTAGGTAAAAAATAAAAAGGAAAAAGGAGCACTGCTTAAAAGGGTATGATGAAGTATCAAATAGGTGTTCATTGGAATCCAGGGAATGTGTGTGGTAGAAAAGATTAAAAAGGCTTACCTGTAGGTCACTTTTGAAAACCTCCAGCTTCCTCTGGAAAGCACACACTGCTGACATCATCTCACACACTGTGTTCTTGCCCTGTAGCTTGAGATTGAGGTCATTGAGATGAGATGTTATATCAGCCAACAATGCAACAGCTTCCATCTTTTCTTCATTTCGCATGAATTCCATGAACTCTTTTGCTTTTGCACTCTTTTGCTCTGACAGAAACACTTGCAGCTCTTTCCTAATGGCCCAAAAACGCTCCAGGACCTTGTTGTGCAGGAGCAAATCATCAAAAGTTGCATTGACCTCTGTCAGGAATGTGCACAGCAAGCAATAAATGTCTTCCCCCCTTGTATGTCCACTGAGGTTTGTCAGGCCCAACACATCTTCAACAAACTCCCCCTTTGCCTTGTCATAATACCTCACAAACACCAGCAACTGAGCATTGGTCAATGGTGTCTGTGGACTCATCCACAGCTAAGGAAATACACTGCATTTTTTATTCCATCCAACTGTTTAAATAAATCGTCAGCTAGTATTTCTGTTCTTTTGGTTGCTGTGGAATCTGAGAGGGGGATTTGCCTGATTTTACCTGTCATTTCCTCTTTGTTTTCCTTCAAACATGGTCTCCATCAGTTCAGTCCTACATTCTTTAATAATTTCTGCATCAGAGAATGGCTTCTTGTGTTTACTCAATACGCATGCTACGCTACTCAGAGTGAGGACTCAGTTGCCTTTTCTCGTTGTGACATTAATGTAACAATTCTGCTTGCAGCTTGATATGACAATTTCATCCCATTGATTTTAGTTGTTCTTAGCTCTGAATTTTGAGGAAAGGTCGCTTCAAATAAATGTGTTTTGTTTCATAGTGGCGTTTCAAATTGCCTCTTCACAACAGTACTATCTAACTGCTGACAAAACTAGCGAACTGTTTACGAAACTTGCTAACTGCTGCGCTGTCATGTGTCAACTCTCAATCTGCGCTGTCAACTCTCAATGAGCCGTGACAACCCATCGCTGAATGTGGTTGGACCAAACCAAAGCAAAGTAGATTAATCACAGACCAATCACATTCAGCGATGGGTTGACTCATTGCGTTGGGCTCATTGAGAGTTGAGAGTTGACGTCTGGAGCACTGCTGGCAGTGCAGAAAGCGGAGAATTTGTACTCGTTGCGTCGCCGCGATGTCTCGCAATAAACAAACAACACAAACACAAACCAACTATTTGCGCTCCTCCCCCTATATCAAAAAGCTCTACCTGCTAATAATAACAGGCTGCTTAGGTCATACACTCCTCCTATATTAAAAAGCTATAATAATAATAGGTTGCTAAGGTAATATACTCCAGTTACAGATTTGTTTTTTTCTTAAAGTTCCGTCATCTACAATAGCTTTGGGCAGCGTAGATTTTAGGTCTTGTTCTGTGTTTAATATAATGAGTGGTAATGCCACTGAGATGAGCAGTGGCACTAACCCTATCATCAAACTAGAAAGGTGGTTTGTACATGGAGCAAAGTTTCAATGTAATTACACCGCAGCACTCGCGCTATTCAAGAGCGTAGATCGCAAGATAAGAAAAAATCGTAACTGGAGTATATTACCTAAAAGGGTAATGCCTGGATATGCCTGTTATTATAAGTAGGTAGAGCTTTTCGATATAGGAGGAGCGTGAATAGTATGTCCATGAGGAAAGAGATGTCGAAGCAATAGTTGAAAAAAAGGACATTTTACAATTTATTTGAAGTGAGTGAATCTTTTTAAATGAATGTACACAGATGGATGGTACGTGACATTTGGTGCCACCAAATGAAAAAGTTAGTATAAATGTTAGTCTTGAGCCCTGCTGGGACTGTCACGCCGTCCACTTCTGCTACCTAGCGGGGGCCAGTGTCTCTCACCCTACGTCATTCATTCATCTCCCTCGCGCTACACACCTGCCGGCAATCTTCATCAGCACACAGTATTTCAACCCTGGATCTTCCACTTAACACTTAAGTCAGTTATTCGTCCGTGGCCCTTCCTCGTGTCAAGATTGTTAGTGAAAGTGGTCTGTCGCTTTCGCTAAACGCCTTCTCCTTGTGTTCAGTCTGCCGACCCGCCTGTTGCCGAACCCTCGCCTGTCCAACTACCCGCCTGTTGCCGAACCCTCGCCTTTATGACTACCGCCTGTGGCCGAACCCTCGCCTGTCTGACTACCCGCCTGCCATCAAGCCCCTCGCCCCGTTCTCCTGTTCCCTGCCTTTATTTATTTGTTGCCCTCAGTAAAACCCCTTATCATTTACTATCTGTGTCAGTGTCTCTCTGTGTTGAGTATTTGGGTCCACTCGCTCTACTCCCCACGTGTTCTGCCTACACGGCATCCCTACGGACATCGTCTCTGAAATAAAATGGCAGAGTACAAAAAAAATGAGCCTCGATTTCGGGGCGCATCTCCGACCCATTGCTGGGTCACTATTTTTAGGTCAAACCACCCCAACCTATAACCCAGCATTTGGGTTATTAAGATATCACATACATTTCTAGTGTGCCGTAACATAATGGTTTCTGCAGTAGTCTGCATTTTACTGTTTACTACAGTTTACTACAAATTGTTAGTTATTTACTATACAATGCACTTCTGCAGTACTATAGTGGTTAATGTGAATGTATACAGTAGTATAATGTTAGTGGGTAGTCAATAACTGATTTCTACAGTATCAAGTTGATTACTGATTTTTTTCTTTTCTTTTAACTGGATTTCACAGCCATCAGAACTGAGGGGGGCACTTTCTACTTTTGGTAGAGATGTATATCTTTAGAGCATTGGTAATGCTGCAGTTTTGTTGAACCCCTCAATTCCAAACCAGTGTTTCATTGTCAATTTATTTGATGATAATTACCTATGACTCAATACTCAAATGCTAATACCATGATATCAGCAAGATCTTATCAGTTATTTTAACACATACATTTGCACCTTCAGCTAATGGTCTCTGATTTCCATGAATGCAGTGACATCTTCCTTCCCCTTTTCAAAAACCATTGCATGTCCTTGATTTTCTCATTTCTGAAAAAACGTACATGTAATTCAATTATATAAGCTCTAGGTATTTTATGCAAGGTGTATCAACTATATTTGACTTATGTAATCTGTCTATGTTTATTTTGTAAAGCACTTTGAATTGCATTTGCTTGTCGGAAAGGTGCTCTATAAATACGGTTTGATTTGATTTGACTCATGCCCAAGCCACTCCAAGTAACTGAGATTAGGGTCGTTGTGTCTCCTCAGGAAGTAAGATTTCGGGCAGTTTTTACCATCGAGTCTACTTGCCTGGACCAGGTGAGGTCATCTTTGATGGACACACCGAGAAACTTGAAGCAGCAGGAGACTCTCTCCACTTCAGCTCCATTGATGTGTATGGGGTCGTGACTGACCCCACAGCCTGGTTCTGGGAGAGGTCAAATATAGAGGTGAATACCCCTGCTAGCTGGTTGGTGCACCCTCTGAGGACTACAGTGACTTTACACCTTTATAAAGCCTCCTCACATCAGCCATATTCAGGGACAGAGTGCAGTCTTCCTGGTCCTCAGCTAGCCTCACAGTAGGAATGGTGTTGCTCGCCTCAAACCGTTTGTAGAAGGAGTTGAGCTGGTCGGGGAGAGAGTCGGCAGGCTGGGACATCACTACTATTTCTCTCTTCGGAAATCGCAGTCCAGCCCACATGCGTCAGAGCTGTGGTACCTGTTGTCTCTTTTGGAGTGTCTGATGGCTTTCTGTAGGTCCTATCTGGACTTTCTCAAGGCCTTCAGGTCCCCAGAGCTATAGGAAGAGGTCCGTGCTCCGAGCTTAGCATGGACATCACTATTAACTCAGGGCTTTTAATTGGGGAAAGTCATAACGTTGACTTTTCGGGTGAAGCTCCGTCTGAGCATCAATTTATTTAATACTCTCGTCTGAGGGTTCGGCTTCCACGCCACATATAGTATATCGCAACGGTGTGTGGCACATTTCATATACAACATCACTCATTAAAACACTCATACACAACAACGATACTAAAAAAGTATCACAAAATTGCCGTGGGCCGTAACCATGGTGATAAACATTATTTCTAAACTGTTGTGGTATTATTGAGTACCCACATGTTAGTACTTGTACTTGTACTTGGTCTGAGAAAAAGTGGAATCTGTGCATCCCTACTCGATACAGGCTCGTGTATTAATGCCTTGAGATGTTTCACCTGTAGAAGAGGTCAAGTGAAATGTGTAAGGTCTGACAATATAACTCATTTTTAAGGGGCTGAGCAAGAGCTGAGGGAAGCCCTCTCTTCTCTATACCAGAACCAGAAACAACAAACTTTTCTTCAAAAGGGTGTACAGTAGAGTTTCAACCCCCCTGGAGCATCCCACTATGGAGGAGTATGGGAGCGGCTCATAAGATCAGTAAGACAGGTGCCCCAATCTGTTTTGAAACAGCAGACTCTAGATGAAGAGTCTGAAGAGCCTCTTGGTCTTGAAAACTAAACCCATTCTGCCACCTGGAATCTTAGGAAATCCACATCCTCTTCAGAAGCTTTCACTTGGTGAAACATTGCTTTAATATCAGCCATCATTCCGATTGGCTCCTGGCGGAATCTGATGAGTACCCCTATGAGACAATTGGTTAAGTCAGGACCTTGAAGTAGTAATGGACCATTAACCACCCAGCCTAGCAAGGTCTTTACTGCGTATGGACCCTCTCTTGGCTATTGATGATCTGCCATGGTTCCATTACCTTCGGTGCATCAGTGCCAATCAACAAGCCAATGTCAGCATCTATGTTGTGGAGTTTGACATTTTTGAGGTATAGATAGATCATTGGGCTTTGGGATGTTTTGTTTTGTGACAGGCATGTGAATGTGTTGCCATGTAGCTCGCTCACCTCCAGACCTGAGACTATATGACTGCTGACTGTCTTTTCTTGACCCATGGTGCGGAGAAGGATGTTTGTTCCTTTTCCTCAGATATTCAACTGGTGTATGAGTCGGTCTGTACAAAACGTGGCTGAGCTGCCAGGGTCAAGGAATGCATACGTTTGCATTATTTTATTTCCTTTGCTGGATTTCACTTTAACAGGGACAATAGACAATACACACTCCTCTTCTCCTCTTCTGACAAGTTTCCTAGACTGCCCCCTAGTGTACTGCTCTAAATAGTACAACCTGTGGAACCTTGCTTTCTATGACATGTTCAAATTACCTAATAAATGACCTTGAACTGGGTGATGCAGTGAATGGCTGAAATGAGGTCCCTCCTTTGAACCACAGTTGGTGGCTCCTAAATGCAAAGCAAGCTTCAGAAGACAAAAGCCTACTGAATTCTGCAAACAAATTAAGTGATACTCAAGCTATAATTCTTGTTAATATTTGCCAGATATGCAATTGTATACTAAAGCATCCCATCTTCAAGGCATGTTCATCAATGAATGTGCCCATAATTCACTCCCTTCCTTTATTGTTGATTATACAAAAATGTGGACTGCTTCAATTGCAAATCGGATAAAGTTTATACAGAGCATGCTGTCCATTAAGATCATTGCACTATTATAATTTGTTAACAAATATGAGAGTGAGTGTACCAGGTTGAGCATTGCATGAAGCAAACTGTTTAATGCAGTGGGCACAGGCCTGTATTGTCTTTATCCAATGTGTTTCACAAGATATTCAACATTGCTGCTACTCTCCATGTGTAATGTAGGAACCAAAATATGTCTTGTTGTGAAAATCTCTCTTTTAAAGGATGTACGAACAAACATTGAATTCTTCAATTTTAATGTCTCATATTTATTGAGGGAAAGTCCAAATTTGATGAAAACCACACACCAACCATACATTTTAGACTTACATTTAATAATGCATGAAAAAAATAATTAAGTTAATGGCAGCTTTAATGATAGCTCAAAAATCTCTCAGCAACAATGATAGCTGTTTTTATATTTTGCTCTTTCACATTTTTTCTTAAAGAGATAATTTGTTGCCATGGTTGAATAAGTTGTAGGTCTTCTGAGCCCATGCGGACTCTTGATGGTAGCAAATTGCTTTTCCGTTCGGATATTTGACTCTGTTGAAACAGATATGTTAAGAAGATTATGTGTCAAGAAGGTGAATAAAAGTTTTACAATAGCCTGTAGAAAACCATGGTTTGTTTGTTTTCATGGATCTAACATTTATTTTACATTTTATTAATTGTCTAAAAATAAAAAGATAAACCTTGAAATGCTTATATTTTTAACATTAAACATCATTTAAGAAAGAAAAGACAAAACAAGTCAACATTATTGGCGAACAACTTACATGAATCCCTTTTGTGGACAGCTTGAAGGAGTTATTTGGATGGAGGCGATTTCTGTCTTTTTAATACCCCTTGTTTTGAATTCATTGCAGCAGTTTTTGTTTGGTCTCAATGAGGTAATCCCAGCAGCTGTAATAAAGTAAAATAAAAAAGATAAGCAACCCTACACACAAACATTTCATCGTCATAAAGGATGCTGATTAAAGGTTGCACTTACTTGCTCCAGACTGCATAGTAAGCAGCAGCAGTCCCAGAATTAACCGCAAAATCTGCATAGTTTGTTGAGTCAAAACTTGATTGTCTTCTGACTTAATGATATTTTCAAAGATGTATGGATTTCCTGTGGTTGCTCTCTCATATAAATAGTGATTATTGCAGAAGTGAGGTGTGGCCAAAATTTTACATGAATGGAAATTCCCTAGACTACTTGGAAACCGATATGCCTACTGTTATCAGAACTGAGGGGGGCACTTTCTACTTTTGGTAGAGATGTATATCTTTAGAGCATTGGTAATGCTGCAGTTTTGTTGAAGCCCTCAATTCTTTCATTGTCAATTTATTTTAACACATACATTTGCAGTTAAATTGTCTCTGATTTCCGTAAATGCAGTGGCATCTTCCTTCTCCTTTACGAAAACCATTGCATGCCCTTCTTGTTTTTGTCATTTCTGAAAAAACTTCTTATATATAAGCTCATATAAGCTCTAGGTTTTTTATGCAAGATGTTTCAACTATGTTATGTAATCTCTCTATGTTTATTTTGTAAAGCACTTTGAATGGCATTTGCTTGTCGGAAAGGTGCTCTATAAATACGGTTTGATTTGATTTGACTCATGCCCAAGCCACTCCAAGTCACTGTGAGATTAGGGTCATTGTGTCTCCTCAGGAAGTAAGATTTCGGGCAGTTTTTACCATTGAGTCTGCTTTCCTGGACCAGGTGAGGTCATCTTTGATGGACACACCGAGAAACTTGAAGCAGCAGGAGACTCTCTCCACTTCAGCTCCATCGATGTGTATGGGGTCATGACTGACCCAACACATCGGGGGGGGGGGACTGCAGCCTGGTTCTGGGAGAGGTCAAATATAGAGGTGAATACCCCTGCTAGCTGGTTGGTGCACTCTCTGAGGACTACAGTGACTTTACTCCTTTATAAAGCCTCCTCACATCAGCCATATTCAGATGACTGATGTGGGACAGAGTGCAGTCTTCCTGGTCCTCAGCTAGCCTCACAGTAGGAATGGTGTTGCTCGCCTCAAACCGTTTGTAGAAGGAGTTGAGCTCGTCTGGGAGAGAGTCGGCAGGCTGGGCATCACTACTATTTCTCTCTTCTTTCAGTCAGACTACGTTCTCTTAGTCTGTGGGGAAACGCAGTCCAGCCCACATGCGTCTGGGGTCAGAGCTGTGGTAGCTGTTGTCTCTTTTGGTGTTTCTGATGGCTTTCTGTAGGTCCTATCTGGACTTCCCCAAGGCCTTCAGGTTCCCAGAGCTATTGGCAGAGGGCCGTGCTCCAAGCGGACATCACCATTAACCCAGGGCTTTTAATTGGGGAAAGTCATAACATTGACTTTCGGGATGACATCATCAACACACTTGGAGATGTGTGCTGAAACAGTCTGTGTATTGATCAATGTTCTCATCAGCTGCAATACAGAACATCTGGAAATATGTGGTTTTGAAACAGTCCTGCAGAGTGGCAATGGTTTCCTCACTCCGGCGTTGAACTACCCAAAAAACACTGTTTTCCATTTTTAGATGTTGTCTGTAGGTTGGGAGGAGAAGAATGGAAGTGTGATCCGCCTTACCAAAGAAAGTGTGGTGGAGGGGTTTGTAGCTGGTCCGTAGTTGTGAATAAAAATAGACAAGAGCCTGATCACCATGGGTAGGAAATTGAATGTGCTTGTGCTATTTAGGCAAAAACGTTCCTCGTATCCACCCTGTTGAAGTCACCAACAACAACGGAAGCTGCCTCAGGTTGAGCTCTCTGAGTTAAGTTCATTATTTACTCCACATAGGTAGCGTGTGTTTTATCTGCCTGTTGGCATGAGTAGACTACTAGGGTTAAAGCAGAACAGAATTCCTAAGGAAAGTTGTACTAGAAGGTATAACAGTAGATCTACTTCTGCTGTTATATTTAGGATTGGTAAGCTGGGAGGGGATTTTGGGATGGCCCTGGTTCTTCCTGTCGAGGGGAACCAGAGAGCTGATTCTGTAGATCGACTTTGAAGAGGGAAAGTGATTGATTTTAATGTTCTTCTTGGCAGAGTGCAATATAGGAGCAAGATCAGGGAGGGTATTAGGTGGGGCGTGGCAGGAGGGGTGGGAAAAAGGAGATGAGATGGAGACATTATTTTCCCATTAAAGCTGTGATCAGCATGGTTAACACCTGAGCGTCTAGCTAATAGAGAGGAAAAAGCAATGACCTTCTGTAAGTGCGCAGGGAGATTGGAATCCTTTGGATTTGAGAATATACCAACAAAGTAGGTAGTTTAATTGACACGACTGAGGTTGGGGCACTGTGGGTGAAATCACTAAGTTAACAGGGTAGAACTCCACTGGGTTGTGTGTGTGTGTGTGTGTGTGTGTGTGTGTGTGTGTGTGTGTGTGTGTGTGTGTGTGTGTGTGTGTGTGTG
>JAOPJO010000154.1:15716713-15727222 GCA_027123675.1 Molva macrophthalma
GTGTGTGTGTGTGTGTGTGTGTGTGTGTGTGTGTGTGTGTGTGTGTGTGTGTGTGTGTGTGTGTGTGTGTATAGATGTAATTCTTAGTTTCTCCTACGGAGGGCAGTAATACGCCTCGCCACGTTAAACTACCGGAAAACCCAAAAGTAGAAGAAGAAGACGTAAGTCTCGTTTGTTTGTACTCTGCTGCTCGTCAGAAGACCCGCTGAAATTCAAAGTTTGAAGGAAAGACACTGGACGTAGTCATGTGTCGAACACCCAACTGATTTATTTAGCTTCTTTCTCCATTTTTTTTATCAGGTAGCTATCCTAAGTGAGCGTCGAATAGTTCCTGGCGACTGGAATATTGCCAATACATAATTTTGGGTAAGCCACTTACGTTAACTGACGAGCTTTGTCTTTCCTATAGGTAACGTTAGAGCTACGTAGAGTTGTTGTTGCTAACTTCGTTAACTACAGAATAGCTCTGTTAATGCGAGCTAAATTAAGTAAAATGTACAATTTCCACTGAGAATGAAAGTCAATGTATCAACGAAATGATCTGTTTGTAGCTAATAGAGATATGTTAAAGTAAGTATAACACAATGACTTGCCATTTACGACTGTGAACTTCTGAGTGGGTTGAGAAATTTGTGTTGGGCGTTTTCAAGTTATCACATTCCAAAACATGGACGTATCCTTTTACTGTTGAACAATGTTTAGTCTTTTTGTTTGTGCTAAATACCTCAATAAATAGTATATAGTACACTATTTAGTCTGGTGCCATAATATTTGGGTATTTTTAGATTGTAATTAACTTATTTGTTGAACGTCGCCTATTAAATGTAAAACTTGACACCTTTTTACGGGCCCTTTAGAGTTTTCTAAACGGTCGGTTGGTTTGATTTTCTCCATAAAGCTCAACATGGAACCCACAGGCAGCGGCAATCAGCTGAAAAGGCAGCGAGCACCTTTGTCAGATTCAGAAGACAATGTCTTCTCATCCTCAGGTGCGTGTGATAGACGTTATTGTCAGATTTTAAGAGCACAAACGACACTGTAGTAAAACGTTTTAAAGCATATTGTTTCTCTTTGTTGCTAACATTATCCATGACAGAACGTAACGATGGGCAAAAGCGCCAACGCCTGGATCGGGCAGGTCGGGAAAACCTCAGCCCTACACCATCTTCTGGCCGTTCAACTGAGCAAGCGCTGAAGCCGGACACACCGGCCATCAACTCCGTGCGCTCCCGGGTGCAGCAGCTCACCCAGAGACGAGAAGGTAAGACTCTCTCTTGAGTCAAGTTTATGCACACAGTAAACAACACAGCAACACTATATTTATGTTGTGGCCAGTGAATTAAAGGAGCTGTAAATGTAGAATAAAAACATTTTTTTATATCAAAATACAAATTCCTCTGAAACCTGAAATGAGTCACTCATTACGTCCAACTGTAGATTTTTTACGTCACTACACCGGCTTAGGTTATGCCTTGCAGTTGATAAGCTCTCTGTTTTCATAGTATTAACAAGCACAGCCTTCTGAAATCGATCGCTGTCAAGTGAGAAGGTGTTAGAGCAAACCTGAGCTGTATTAATAGCTGCTTTGAACGCGCAAATACCTAGATGTATAATGGACAATGGATTGCCTGTTACTTCAGGAGGACCTGTTTTGGCGCAGAGGTGTCTGTCAGATCCTGGGGCTGACAACCTGTCCATCATCCTGCACAACAAGGGCTTCACCGAACATCTCCTAGGTGAGAATCGGCAGAAACATTTACACATCAAATGTGCAATGAAACTGTAGACATAGCTATTTATAGTTGATAACACAATATTACAAAGTACATAATGATTTGATTTGATTCAAGCAGATTGCTTTAGATTCATGCAGAGCCGGTGTTGCATAATACGTGTATGGATCTATCTTTACCAAAACCACATCTATAGTATAGATTGTTAGCCAACAATGAGCTGATATTTCTCTCGATATCTGAGGCCACTTGCCCTGTGTGTGCGTTCTCTTACTAGGGGAAGATGAGTTCCATCAGCGCTTGGAGCGGTTTAAAGCCCCCATCTTTCAGGCTAGCCCCAGCCTGGTCCCTTCAAGTCCCCGCACCCGCTCGGATTTAGTCTCTGGCATCCAACAGAAACTCCAGGGCAGCCTGACCCCCAGCTCCAAGCAGGCGGTCTTCATACGCCAGGTATGTGGCTTTATCACACGTTTATACTATGAAACATTGGCTTATATGACTTTGATAAGATATGCCTATCCTGCTATTGAGGCATGGTCTGGGTTAAGCTATACTTAGTTTGCAGTAGTTGAATGTTGTGGCTATGATTTTCTTTTTAAAATATATTTCAAGGGTTGTTGTTCTTCAGAAACCTTTGGTTTATTTTACTTCTTGTGCAGAGTTTTTATGCACATGCAAACATGTACAAAAAAATCTCAACCAAGATCTCGGTCCTCCATTTGTATTCAGTTCCTCTGCTTTGTTTTTCCACCAATTAGGAAAGAGAGAAAGAGCTGCGCCTGTTACATGCTCAACCTATCAGTGAAAATGCCTGGCTGAAAAGAAGCTCATCTGATCCCACAATATCTGAGGTTAGTAAACAGATTGGCTTTCCCTATGGGGTCTTATCATATTTAATTGATAATTAATGTGTGGACTTGTCCTTCAATACACAGCCCCAACTTTTTTTAAGAATTGTCTTCCCCCGTGGGACTCGCCCTCAAACCTAGCTACTTCCATTTAAAAACAACCTTTGTAAATCCTAGAAGGGGAGGGCCTCTCCTGGCCCCTCCCCCTCCACCTGGATGCCTCATGGATTTAGAAGTAAAGTCCACTGGCCTCCATTGCACCCCTGGGACGTGAGTCAGCTTCTAACAGATATCTGTGAACTATCTGAGGCACCTGCTGCACATGGGCAACACTATCAGGAGAAGGGGGTAGTATCCCATTTAAGCAGGTTGGCATTAGAGGAGCATGAATGTCAATATTTAATGAATTGTAGGCACTTTCTATCTCCTTTTTGTACATTTTAAATTAATTGTTTTGCCAATGAATAACTTGTAGTTGGAAGACACAATTCACATTTCTTTAAAGGCTTCACATTTCTTTAAACCTTCATCACAGTAAGGTTCTATGGGCTCCACAGTACCAACTTCAAACTATAGTTTGACAGTACACACTTGAAGAGTAATGAACGACCCTAATGTTTGCACATGCCACTACACACTTAAAAAAAGTTAGCCTGTTGGCTAACACATAACATAGAATAACATATTCTTGCCAATGACAAAAGGTGGTTTCATTACTCTTTAATGGGAAATAAAAATAAAATGGTGTCTTAAGTGAAGGAGGATATCTCCTATTGTCACTTTCCCAGTCATAAACAGTTCTGAATAACTTGCTTAGTGTGAAAGGGTGATCCTTCATGGTATTATGGTGCTTTGACATGACATGGGTATTTCACACACACTGTTGTACAAATCCATTCTTATTGCTTTGAACAAAGCAAACTGACAGATTTGGAGCTTTCTGGTCCAGTAAGTAAAAGTCCTCTAGTATTTTGAGTCTGCTAATCATCGGAATTCAGTGGCACAATGAAGCGGCATTTTCTAATCTTTGATATAACTCTTCTAACTTGTTTTCCAGCAGGGAGATGGCGATGCTAACTCGGCAGATGGCAGCTTCACTGAAACTCTTGCTTCTAAGTCAGAGAAGCAAAAGGAGAAAACCACAGGTAAGATTATTTTACATGCCACTTATCCAATGAAACGACTTCCTTTTGTTATTGGTTATATGGTTATTCAGGGGTCGGTTTGTTTCACATTTTGTTGGTCACTTTTGGTTCGGTACTATATTTATTTTAACCTTTTTTTAAACCTAGGAATGGCTCACCATGACCTTGTTTGCTCCGTTCGCTGTCTGTGCTCAAACATTAATGTCTGTCCTTACATAAAAGGTTATTTATACCAAGGTAAATCTTTCTTTATTTTATAGAAAATAAACATAACATGAAATAAACCAATAGGCCTATAAAGGGCGATAATCTTAACCATGCATTTAAATCCAGCGTCTTCAACTGCGGGATATGGTTGTAAACGCTATAAACAGGTCCAAGCCTTTAGTGACTTCCTTATAGCGATCTGAGTTAGTTGAACAATGTTGGCTGAAGGATGTAGAAAGAGCTAGTTGGTTGTTGCTTAAGTTCAGCCCCTGCCGGCTTCCCTCCCCTTGCACTGGCCAGAGTTACATTGTTATGGTGTCGTGTCGCCATAAACAGCTCAACATGTTTGACGCACTCCCGCTAGTAGGCTATAAGTAATGCACGTCGGCAGCGGTCACTGAATTAACGAACGCTATCTCTGCAATGGCATTTGTCCTGGCGGAATCCTAACATACCTAGACTCAAATGATGCTGGGGATCGAACAACCGCTCACCGAATCTCTACTGTAAAGTGGGATCATATGATATATTTACCCACTTTACCGCTTTCTCTAACTTTGTTCTCTACTGACCAATGATCACTCAGTGCCGCAATCACTGACTGTATATAATAAAGTCCCACTAATATTAAGTATCACTGTTTATAATAATTATATGGCTGCGACTCCAAAATGTGCTCAAATAAAGCACAGTTTTTCTCTGTCCTGCCGCACCGAATTGTGCGTGTCGCCCCGTACTGCACACTTTTTTGACAGAAACCGTTACAGCCCTCGTTGGTAAATGTTTATAAAATCGAATGCGTACTGCAGCTTGTAAGTGCAGAGATGTGTTCATTTTTATTACTCGACAGGTGAAAAGGCACCATGTGACACGCTGACTGCTGCCAATCATGTAGAGCTAGATAGCTGCAGTGAATATGAAGAGAAGAAAATGTGTAGGGAGCCAGACTCCCCTAAAGTCCAAAGAGACAACAAAGAGAAAGAACAAGATGGTTCCGTGAGGGAGGAGGAGGTTATAGGGTCTCATATTCAGCATTGGAACCCCCCTGAGCTATTCATTGATGAGGAGCAGAGTGTTTTAGAGTCTCCTCCTGGTAAGGAGATGAGCGGAGAGACACGCGAGTCATTGGTAACCATCGAAGATGGAGCCGCCGAGGCTCTGTTGTTGGAGGGAAAGGAAGAGCGCAGTTGCTCCTCCCACGGCGAAGAGGAGATGGAGCCTTCCACCGACGAAGAACAGTGGCTGTGGCATTACCCTCAGGTCGGGGAAGACAGGGAGCGGGAGGCCACTGTAGTAGCCTTGAAAGAACGGGGAGAACCTGAGGGGGAATTCTGCCCTGCAGATGAGGAGCAGGACAAAAGCCTGGGTCAAGGTGCACAGCCTGATGTCCAGGATGGAGATGATGGCCATATCCTTGCATTGGTTTCGAGGGGTTCTGAAACCCATGAACCTGAGGAAGCCATCCTAAAGGATGAACACATAGAGTCAGAAGTCAGCCCTTTAGTTGAATCACTTAAAACTGAAAAGGCCACCAGGCATTCTAATATTGATACTTTCCATGACCTAGAGGCCTGTAATAAGGATCCAATGCAGACCATAGACACGTTTGCTCTAACAGACATAGTGAAACGAGAAGAAAAGGATCTGGATTATAAGGGACCAGCAGAACCGAGCAGTCCGGAGCCAATGGAGCCGTGTGGTAGAGCAAGTGACCATCAAGCTATGACGGACAACAACCCTGCACTCCGTGGAGCAGTTGACGACATAGCTCCAATGAACCAGGGGGATCCCCCGTACTCCGATCCAAATGAAGCAGCTCAGACTCCATCAGAGGAACCAGTGGAAGAATTTGAGCCAGGGCTCCCTGATGGAGAACCCTGTGTTCCAGATGGGCCAGCACATGAGAACCAGACGGAGGAGGCACAGCCGGCAGAGGGGAGAGGTATTCAGAAGAAAGTCACCTTTACCATGGAGCCTGAGCTTATCAATGATTCAATCCTATCGGAGTCCAATACCTCCTGTGAGTCCCAAGCTGAGAGTAGCTTTTCAGGTGAGATGTATACATTTGCTTAGAAAGACACGGGGGGTGAGCACTTATGTTGGCCATGGTGGACACTTATAAACAGGCAGGAGAGAAAAGAGCACCATAGCTTGATGAGAAATGGTCCTTTTTTAGGGGAAATCTGTGCACAATTGCTAGTAAATTGAGTAATGGAGCCACTGCTTTGTGTCTATCCACAGGAGAGCTGAGCTCGCATGACGAGACCAACACAGCAGAGATGATTGACCAGATGTTTGAGGAGGTGCTGGAGTACGCTGGACGCATGGAGGAAGAGCGAAGGGACAACGAGGACATGGAAGACCGTGACAGTGGTATCGGGACCTACACTGGAGACAAGAGCAAGATGGACACCGAATCTGAGAAGGAGAGGAGTGAGGAAGAGGAGGAGCAGCGCAAGAAAAATAGCAAGGAGGAAGAGGGAGAGAACAAGGAGCATGACACCAGTGAGGACGAGCTGCTGACCTTCCCTCCCAGTGGGATCCTGTCTCCCCTCAGCAAGTCAGTAGAGGCTGTGGTCACTCCTCTGGTAAGTACCACATTCATCTCTCTCAAACTCATCACAATAAGTAAAGAATCATTTCAAACAGTCAGGCTATTTAGATACTAGAGCCTGTTTATCTCATGCATCAGGTTGGCCGTCTTACAGTCGAGAGCCGAGGCAGAACCTTAAGCGAAAGTCAACCAAGAAACATTTGTGTGACGTTACTTTTAATTTAGTTATTTAATTTTAGGTCTGAATAGTATTTGAACACCTTTCTGTATTTTATTAACGTCTGCTTGTTTGTCACTCCAACACGCAGCGACTAGCAGTACACCAAGTGTCCAATCCCCCATCTCTGCTCCTGACTCCAGAAGAGGAGGCAACCACAGCCCCTGCAGAGTCTGCTCCCTTATACAGGTAACTAGTGTACCAGTGCAATCAATAGTTACTGTATCTACAGTAACTATTACAGTACAGTACATTTACAGTATAGAATTGGTCGCCCTACACACTGTTTAGGATGGGTAGTGTAAATAGAGACATGATTCATTCCACTGGAAATGTTGTTTAACTTGTATCATGGTGCTCCCGTTTCTGTAGTATTTCTGTGACTGGAGGCAGGGGTGTGAATTTGTTTGTAACTCTCCATTGACAGCATTGATGCCTACCGCACACAAAGGCAGAGCAAGCTGCCTACCATTCAAAGTGTGACTCCTGCAACTCAGAGGCGGGCCCCAGAGAAATCCCGCCCGGCACCTTCTATCAACACTAAAGAAAAGATTGCGGTGCATACTACAATAAGCTGTTTTAAGTCTTACTGTATTACAGAGTAGTCCATATGCTCTCACTCACTTTCCTTCCTTCCAAATGCAAACATTTACATCGTCTTGTGGTCTTCTCTGATGTTGGGCTCATTGGTGAGCAATAGGTTTATAGGTGTAAGAAAGGAGAATAAAATCCTCCCTAATGGTATCAAAGTCATATAATATGATGTATATTGTGTGTGTTTTGTTTGGTCCTGCGATGGTCCAGGCCCTCAACGACGAGGCTGGGAAGCTGCAGACGGTGATCTCCCAGACCCTGCAGGCCCTCGGCTGCTGCATTGATGAGACCCACGGCCGTGGCTCATTGGAAGAGGCTGAAGCAGAGAAGCTTCTGCTGGTCTCCTGTATGTACTGAGCCGCTGGGCTCATCGTGTTACAGCCTAACGACTTCTCAGTGTGCACTTAAATTCATACAATACAAAACAAGCTTTATTATGGGGGGCGAGTAGAAAGTGTGCAAGGACCATACTGTTTTAGTGGTAAACTTGTGCATAGTGGTTTAGTAATGAATAAATAAATAAATATACAGTTGCTTTATGCATCATTGTTCAACGATGGGTAATGAGAGTTTAAATAGATTGCAAATACTTTTCTTAATTATTTGGAATCATTTGTCGTAATTTGTTCCAGGTGAGAAGCGGGCTGCTCTGCTGGCGGAGGTGACCAGACTGAGGGATGAGAGGGGGTCAGCCTCTGAGGAGCCAGCGGGAGCTGATGGGGACTACATCTCCCAGCAGCCCTGCAGAGGGACTGTCAATATCGGCAATGTCCAGCTGCCTCTCAAAGTGGAGTTTGTCTGCTCCTCTCGTAACCGCACAGGTATCGCAACCTTGAAACCCCTTACCCCTTTACATTTCTGAATGTCATCTTCCAGTTCATTTGTAATTGTTGGTGTTCGCCTCAAGCTTTTTTCATCATTACTATTTTAGCATTCACAATGGCTCAGCAGGCTATACTTGTACATTATAATATAATGTATTAAACTCAACTTGATTAACTAGTAAATTAGTGTTTGCATTTGTTTTTCTGTTGCCCTATATAAGGTCGCCCAAGTCACTACTTCTTCATTCTGATTCGCTACGGCCCCTGCAACATCGTGGCAACTCCATTGGCCACAGCTGCCGATGCCAAAAATGGAGACACAATATCCTTCCCCACCTCTGTGACTCTGTAAGATATAGATTCCCGGCGTTTTATTCTTTTAAATATTCACTTTTTTTTTTTTTTTGGTACAAATGTGCATACAAAAGTCTAGTTACATTTCTCATGTTTATAATATATTGATCTATTGTCCATCTCATGATTCAGGAAGGACATTCGCTCCAACTTTGAGATTGATGTGGAAGTCTATAGCCTGGTAAGATTTTTTTTTTTGTATGATGTAATTGACACTGAAAAAGCCCCTGAAAAGAGATACAACACCGACACATCACTTGATTCAGTTTTGATTCAATTTGTATTTTACTTCCTTCTAATGTCCAGTCCCACACATCAGTGAGTACCTGCACTGTGGAGCGCATCTCCACGAAACCGCGGGTAACTGATACTGTTCAATATACGTTTCATATGAATTGAGTGAAGGAACATTTCATTTACACACTCTGCCTTTTACACTTACAGGTCACCCCGAGGAAGCTCCTGAGTACAATCACTGTGAGTTTTACGCTCACAATGTTCAGGGACAGTTCCATTGTATAAATAATAGACTTGAATCAAACATTCAAATACTTATTTTGACCTTTTCCTTTTCTAGCATCGGTCCAATAACAGTTTGACAGGTATGTTGTTTTCCTCTCCTTTCATGGCATTTATCTTCATCAATTCGTAAATACCCATCATCGGTGCTTTTAACCAAAAGCACCAATTTGGTGTGATAAGTAGCAGTTGTTGAAATTATATTTTTAATATACAACTATTCAGAAACACAGTAAATATGTATTTATGTAGCATACCCAAACTGAACACAGGACAGAAGAACATCATGTGTTTGAAGTTGCTCTTCATTTTTTGACTACGTATATATGTAGCTTCCATCATTTCTGTATTGGAGGTTTCATAACGGTTGTATCTTTTCTAATCTGATCGACTGTCTCTGGTACAGCTTCCACACTGCCTGCCCTGAACACGCGTCGCTCCAGTAACTTCTGTCTGGTGGGCTCCCATAAGATCACTCTGTCCTCACTGGGACAGACCAAGTTCCCTCTGGATAAGGTACGTTGCTCTCCTTGGTGCATCACAACTGATGCTGAAAGGATGGTCATGCATTCAGATGGATTTACCTTTTTGTATTTTTGTATATCTATCCATACTTCCATGTTCTTATATCTAGCCTCAAGATAAGCATGTTGATATGTTGTAGAGTTCATTCTTTTGTGTTCAATTTTTGTTCATGTTCACTTTGTTATTGTGAACTCGTATTGGGTCTTTGACAGGTTTAAATCTTCACAAGAGATAATTTTATGGCGTTGATTACATTTAAATGATACACTGATGGTATAGCAATATTTTCTAAACATGTTTCTGTTTGAATCAGAATGCTTTGAAACAACACATTTTGGAAAGTGAGAAGGACCCCATCTGAATATGTTTGGTTATAATAGAATACCCCATATGCCTTTAGAAACAATGGCATGGTGGCTGTGTTTGTCCCTGCACCGTTGTTATGAATGACATTTCACAGTGAGATTGAGCACAGATGGCTAGTGTTAAGTAATATTTCCATAGGCACTTGCATGGGTATATATATAACACTTTGGTGAAGGGTTTGCCTTATGCACAGAGATTGGGCCACGTTGACATGACTTGTCAGCAGAGCCAGAGTACAGTGCTTCACTCCCACTTTTCTGAGCCATCTTTTTTTTTTTTCAGCACTTAACTGGGTGTCACTGGTGATGTAATGCGTCTCTTCCTCCCTATATCTCCCCCCCCCCCTCCCCTTTCTCCACTCAGATGAAATTTGATGGGAAAATCAGGAGGCTCCTGGGAGATGAGTTTCAGGAAAAGGTTTTCTGCATGTTCAAATCCTCTGTCCCTCTCACCTCTCCTCACCCATCACATCATGTTTCTCTTTCCCTCTAGAGAGGCGGTCGACTTGTTCTAGATTTAAGTCAGGAAATCCAGTTGAATGATCGCCCAGTCGTGTGTGTGTGTGTGTGTGTGTGTGTGTGTGTGTGTGTGTGTGTGTGTGTGTGTGTGTGTGTGTGTGTGTG
>JAOPJO010000154.1:15754563-15765560 GCA_027123675.1 Molva macrophthalma
TTTGCCCTGTAAGATAATGAATTTCTAGCCAATCATTTTCTTTTGATTTAGCAACAAAAACAGCTATAGGCAAAATCGTATGTATATTGATACTAATGATAATAATTTGATAAGGTTTTGCATATTTTTTTGAAATATAATAAACACTGTTACACTTTTTAAAACTATTTCAATTTGTGTAGGCCTATCAGTGCTTTCTGAACATATTGAACACACTTTTAAAAATACCGCGATAATACCGAAAACCGAAATAATTTTGGTCACAATAACCGTGAGGTTAAATTTTCATACCGTTACATCCCTAGGCACACACACACAGATTAGCTACAATAACATAGAAAGTATAATTTAAAAACCTACCTGGCTTAGACGTCTTCTTCCCAAAAGAGAGTTTCAGCTGGCTCGACGAGCCCACTTCAAAGTCTGGCTTGGCGGCCGACATGCGGGCCCTGGTCAGTGTGTTGCCCTGGTAACCTGTGCTGCTTCTGAGAGAGCTCAGTGCACCTGGACTCAGCTCTCCTTTACTGATCTGGACAAGAAACAGAAGTATAAAGAATAAGTAGACACTACGGAATAATGATGATGTGCTGCATTGCTCGGTGATAATATATATAGTTATAGCGCCTCCAATGCCCTTAAAACACAACCTTTGTCACAAAACCTATGTCTGTATGTATCTATGGCTGCATGTCCCACAAAACATTGATAGCATGGAAAAACATCCATCTTCTCCTTGAACCACTGAGAAAAAAAGTATTCATATCTTCTGGAGCTTGATCACATTATCAAGACATTTCCTTGGATTCTGAAGTCATGGGAAAGGGTTTCTTTTGTCAAATGTTCTAGAATTATGATGTGTCTTTTCTTCATGAAAATGATAGTAGGATTAACACTCCAGACACAGACCTCTGTAACAGACATCAAGCCTGACAGCTTCAGGACAGATGTCAGTTTCTCAGCAGTCCTCACACTGTGCCCATTAGTTCCTGGGACAGACAGAAAGAGTAGTAGCATGAAAACGAGACACAGAGCCAGGTAAATTAAAAAAAAAAAAACAATGAGATAGGTAGCAGACTGTTTAGTGGATAGAGTTTTCGACCCTGAGCCGAAAGGTTCTGGGTTCGCTACCCAATGTCTACTTGATTCACAGATTCAGAGGTCCTTTCCACCAGGATGGATGGGTTGATCATATGTAGATCTCACCTGTAACCGGCTCATCCAGAACAAGCTTCCCACCGGGCTTGAGAACTCGGGCCATTTCCACCAGCGTATCCGAGCTGTGGACAGACGAGCTGTCAGTTAGAAGGCAGGAGAGGACCCAGTCATAGGAGGAAGGTGTATGGGAGGCTGGAAGGAAAAAAGACAAGAATAAAAGCTTTCAGCCATCAGCTAGCTGAGAAGTTTCATGATATGGATTGTTCCTTTGCATTGTCAAAGTAAAATATTTGTCACACGATAGATTATAACTAAAACATAATTTTTTAACATGTGTGAATAAGTCAGACTGTGTTTCTCCCAAAATGACATAAAAACGTAATAATATAAAATAAAACACTCACATATTGACAGCATTTCCATGTTCTCGACTGATACTTTGCCATAGGTTCCAATGGCTGTACCCACACTCTCCGCCAGCTCTTTCAGGGCCAAAGGAGATGATGGTTGATTCCACACCAAGAGCACCTTGTCTCCTGCCTTGATGCCGAGGTCCATCATTGTCTTCTAAATATCAGCTACAATTATCTAGAATACATATGATGGAAGAAGTAGTTAGATATATGTTCTTAGTAAAGGTATTGGTTTGAACTCTAAGATAGATCTAATCAGTAAACATATGAAAAGTATGTTATTGGTGATTTCAATTTAAAATCACCACCCGACGGTATACGAATATAACAATGTAAAAAGACCAACTCGTATGGTATGGCTCCAAACCTCACCATGACTCTGCACATTTGAGCACTGTGTTGTAATTACACCTTCCACAGAGCCCCATACAACCACAGATAGAATAGTAAAAAAAGAATATAGTGGATTTTTGTCGAATTTGGTAAACATTTCAGTTCAATGCCGTCCCTATATTGTAAAGAGCAGATGCGCGGTTATATGTGAAAGTCATAGAAACCTCGAGCAGCGTGACGCAGAAAACCACTTGCTCCGCAAATACACAACACAACATTTCCGATTACCTCCTGAATAGTATATAGAGTAATACAGACTTCAATACCTTTCGTACCTTTATTATTATTACTTACTTCTAAGGAATAAAATGAAATAAATTCAGATCGCCGCGGACGTGAGAAATCCTTTGGTAAAAGACGTCAGGTCGTCTTTATTGCTCAAAACAATGACGTGTGCAACGTGCGGCGGGTCGCTTAATAAATTCGTCACAAACTTACCTAAACAGTCCGCTGCAGCTGGATATGGCGGCGCTTGTACGAGGTTTATGGAGTGTAAGGGCATTTCGGGCCCTTGGCAGCGGTAATATAGAAACATTTTTGTTTTAAGCTGAAGTAACTCCTCTTGATTTATTCACCGACTTTATTTTTGAGTTGCACTTGGTGCGAACCGAAAATAATTTGACGTTCGCTTACCTAACCAATGTCACTTGACACATAGGAAAAGGTGATCATGAAGGGCAGAATAAAACACGAGCTTGTTGGCCATAACGTTCATTAAAACTGAAAGAAAACTCTTTGATTTAATCTTGGTTCTTATGGACATATTCGAAATTGTTGTTGACTGACACAATATTAAACGGCTTCCAACAAGTGGGGGGCGTTTCTGTCTTCCCAAGTAAATCTGTTGTTTACGTACTGATATTTACACTGGGATCTTTTTTTCTTAATCTGTGTTTCTTAATACTGGTTGACAGAATTATAGGAGATTGCTATTTTTCGTCTTAATAACCTCAATTGCCTTCCATGTATATTATCTGATTGCATTCTTTTCTGACTTAAGTGTTGACTGCACCACCAACGACCCATCCCCAGTGTGCCAACCTGAGAAAAGGATTTCACTGCGCTGTCGTTCGACTGCAGGACGAATCAAAATATGACAAAACTTCTTCAACCAGCTCCTCTTCCACATCCAGCCATGCACACTACCACTCTGAGCAGGACACAACTGAGGCTTTCCAGCAGGCTTCAGCAGCAGCAGAGGAAGGATCCAGGTCCAACACTAGGTCAGCGTCAAACTGTGTTTATGGTAGGGATGAGATGGAAATAAAAGGTCATCATGAAAGCAGTTTCAGAATTAAGGCTACTGTAGATAAGATAACATTTAGGGTTTCCTGCTGCATTCCAACTGTAACATTTTAGTGGGGAATGTCTTGGCATTATCAATTAGTTATTACTTTATAATATAAACACCTTTTGAAAAACATGACATATTTGCTATGAGTATTCTTTTTCACCCTGGTATTAAGACAAACTTGTCACTGGCTTATCCATAATTCATAGTCTTAAGAGTTACAATTTTGCCACTACATAGTCATAGCTAATTTTAAGATATACTCTTAAAATGCCAAGCTTTTTATTGGACACATCATTGCCAAGTTGTTTACAGTGCTCGTATTGCTAGAATATTATCTAAAGAGTGTTATGTTACATTTTCTCTCATTACTTTAAATAATGCTGAATCTCTGCTGGTTGTTGATGGTTGCTTAGTTACCAGGATCAGAGTGGGGAGCAGGAAGAAGAGTATGAGACGGAGGAACAACTTCAAACTCGCATCCTAACTGCTGCACTTGAGTTTGTCCCACTATATGGGTGGTCAATGGAGGCCATTGCAGCTGGTGCAGAGGTCTGTTGAATGAAATCCTACACTGTGTAATATCATGGGGTGTCCTTAAAAGTGCAGTGTGTAGGATTGTGGCATCTAGTGGTGAGGTTAAATTGCAGACAACAAATCCCAATCCCCCTCCCCCCAGCTCTCCTTTTCCAACAACATAAGAGAAGCTACGATGGCCTGTACTGGCCTCTAAGGTGCCAGTAGGCATGCCAGTAGGTATTCCAAAATTATGTTGTCGTGATGTGGTTCCTTGATAGATTTATAAATTGTATGTAGTCTCTAAAACTATAGATCATGGTTTACAAGTAAGAAGTCTGTCCAAGTCCGTTCAGCTAGATGCTTTTTAAGGTTACAGTTTTGGAAAATAACACAGGATTCATGCTGCATCTGAAATGATGGAATCCCGGGTCTCGTGAACACAATGGTTAAGCCCCTCATTCCCTTTATGCTTTTATTAAATGAGTCAAATTAACAAATAAAAAATTGACATATTAAATTATTGTTATTGCATCTGTTTCAGACTATTGGGCTCTCTTCCGCATCCACTGGTATGTTTGACAATGGGGCTGGTGAATTGGTCCTGCACTTCATCACACAGTGCAATACACAGTTGACTGAGAACCTAGCTGAACAGCATAACCAGGTCCAGCTGGGCCAGGCTGAGTATGTGCACGTTACATGCTTACAATGCTATCCAGTATTGCTTTCCTGTTTTCTAATCAAAAGTACAAATTTCTTTACATGCCAACTTTGTGTTTTAGAAAAAAGAAGACTGCAGAGTTTTTAAGGGATGCCGTGGAGACCAGATTGAGAATGCATATCCCCTACATTGAAACATGGCCTCAGGTATGTTGTCAAATTGATAACACGTGGCATCTCAATATGAATGGGAATTTACTTTACAAAATTAAACTGCCTATTCCAGGTGCCTGTGTTGAATATACCCCATCCTCATATATTCAGGAAGTGGTTTGTAGATAGAAATAAAGCTAGAGTTCCACCAGATCATTGCTGACACCAACATATTTTGTTGTAAGCAATAGGCAAATTTTAGGGGAATTTTAGGCATCTCAGTTGAAAAAAATAATACTGTCCATTTGAAACGCCATGAATCTTCTCAAAATATATTGCCGGCTGTTTGACCCCATGACTGGGAATGTCCCTTTAGGCCATGAGTATCCTGCTCCTTCCACATAACATCCCTGACAGCCTGAAGCACCTGTCCTCCCTGGTTGACGACATCTGGTACCACGCTGGAGATCGCTCCACAGACGTGAGTGGGTCCCAGGCCCATAGCCGCTCTTAAAACGGTATCAACATTCCAAGGTCATAAGAACGCTTATAACAAATTAAAATTAATTTTGATACACTTCATAACTACAGGCCCTAATCCCCCTTTTCTCCTTTCCTCACCATCCCCAAATTATCTGACCTGCCACCACCCAGGTCAATTTAGATCTTCAGTTTTGTCTGAAATCCTCAGATAATTCTTAATAGACTTTTTTGAGGATGTCATTTTGCCAGATAAATCATAATAGTTATGTGTTTATTTTTTTGTAGATGAACTGGTACACCAAACGAGCAGCGCTGACGGGCATATTTAACAGCACAGAGTTGGTGATGATTCAGGACTCCTCCCCAGACTTCGAGGATACCTGGGCCTTCCTTGAAAACCGCATTCAGGATGTAGTCAACATGGCTGGCACTGCCAAACAGGTAGAGTGTTATCCATTATCCAGTCTGCTAAATAAATAACTCTTAAATATCCTGTCATTTACAAAAAACGCAAAACTGCATTTCATCATAAGTATATACTTAGATTTTGTCCCTAAGACGAAATATGCTCTGCAGGTGCAGTCTACAGGGGAAGCAGTGGTGCAAGGATTAATGGGAGCCGCCCTTACAGTAAGTATTTTTTTTACTATGAATTATGATGAGGTTTTTGACTTAATTTAATTGGATAAATGGTGTATTCCCTTTCCAACAGCTGAAGAACCTCACAGGAGTGAACCAGAGACGATGATATTAACGGATCCTGTCAACCCAAGTTTCACCATACTCAAAACATATGGCTTTATCAGTTTATTCCCTAAAAATAAGTTTATTAATTAGTAAGGCCACAAAGGTCTACGATTATGGTTTATTTTCAGTTTCAGAATCAGCACATTTCAACTGCCAGTGCTTGATCTCTTCCATCCCAGTTAAGCTGTTTTCTGTTTGTATAAAATGATATGCATTATATACAGTTGAGTCATTGTGGAACTCATTAAACTATTCAGTAGTTCAACACCACTTTGTGTGTGTATTTACATCATACATCCGTTATGGAGTCACCTCAATGTATTTGAAAGTGTCTAAATTTTGTAAAAAATGTACAATAAAATAGCAGACCTTTATTTTGAAATCCGATGTCAGAAATGTTGACCCGGATGCTAAATAATATCCACCCACCCACCGCTGCCTTCGTCCAATCACTCTCTGAGTATACATCGTCTGACCAATCGGCGATCTGGAAATAGTTTAGCTAGCCCTGCAAGACAAACAGAAGCGGTAGTGTTGAAAGGACTATTTGTTTCGTAGTTTCATCTTTATCCCAAGCTATTTTAACTGAAATATGCCGTATGCTAACCAGCCAACTGTGAAAATCACAGAATTATCTGACGAAAATGTGAAGTTTGTCATAGAGAACACTGATTTGGCGTAAGTATTCAACCACACGTCCATTCAAGTCGTGTGCAGTCCAGTGGTAACAACTACTGGAATTGTGTTCTCAAATGTTTTTACTTCATATCAATCGCCACTTACTATACTCAGAAACATTATACATACACTTAAATATTTGTGAACGTTGTAAAATATGTAACTTAACTTACACTTATCGTACTTTAACCCTAATGAGCAACACATGTTTTTGCTTTCTCACCCAGGGTCGCGAATTCCATCCGGCGAGTGTTTATGTCGGAGGTTGCAACGATAGGTAAAGGAAACCCTACATCGTATTTTGTTATTTAATGACATGGTCTTTGAAATTAACTCAGAATCCTGACCTACATTATTTATTTTAGCTATCGACTGGATACAGATAGATGCCAATTCATCTGTACTTCATGATGAGTTCATTGCCCATAGAGTCGGTATGTATTCTTAAGAACAAGTGTTTGCTTGTCTTACGGCTGCCAGTCACTATTATTATAAAGAAACCATAAAGTATGTGACATGATTTGATATCAACATATTGTACCTATTGAATATCGGTGTACCAACATGTCATGTGTTTTCAGGGCTCATTCCACTCACCAGTGACGACATTGTGGAGAAAATGCAATACTCCAGGGCAAGTATTACTATTCTGTTGGATAAACTGCAAGCCTCTTACAATGGCTTACACTGCCACTTGATCTTAAATGTGGGATTAAGATACATTAGCAGAATATAAGCAGGATATAAATATTGTACCAAATTCTGTAGGACTGCACCTGCGATGATTTTTGCCCTGAGTGTTCAGTTGAGCTGACACTGGATGTCCGATGCACAGAGGACCAGACCCGTCATGTGACCTCCCGGGACCTCCTGTCCAACAACCCCAGAGTCATCCCAGTGAGTTCCTTATACTAATGCAATGAGGGCATGACTTCCTGGCCATTCTGCATAGCCTCTTCCTTCATTTGATCTGTCTTGAGCCCATTTCTCATGTAACCTGGAAAGTGGTGAACTCTGTATTGTATTGGTATACTCCATGGGCAGATATGTTATTAAATTTACTAACTAATGAAACTTTTCAGGTGACCTCAAGGAGCAGAGACAATGACCCAAATGACTACGTTGAACAGGACGGTATGGCCCTCCCCTTCCTTCCTCCTGCGTTCAACATCTTTGCAGTTATTTCCTTATTGGTGCAGTTTTCTGAGAACTTCAAGTTAATGTATCTGTTTTGTATAATCGTTTCCCTGCACAGATATTCTTCTAGTGAAGCTTCGAAAGGGCCAGGAGCTGCGACTCAGAGCCTACGCCAAGAAGGGGTTTGGCAAGGAGCACGCCAAGTGGAACCCCACGGCGGGGGTCTCCTTTGAGTACGACCCAGACAATGCACTGCGGCACACGGTGTTCCCTAGACCTGAAGAATGGTAAGCTTCATTCTGTTTCCCTGGTTGTGAGGGATGAGTGTTAAGGGTCGGATAATACAGCAGGGTTGTGTGTTTGGACGACGATGAATCCTCCGTGATCGTTTTCTAACCTGGCTGCCATGTTTGGTGTGTGATTCCTAGGCCCAAGAGTGAATATTCGGAAATTGAAGAGGATGAGGTGCAAGCCCCATACGACCCTAATGGAAAGCCAGAAAGGTATGGGGCTTTGTATACTTACTGTTTGGGGTTGTTGGGGTCACAACAAATTATGAGAACTTACTTTTCCAATTTACCATAACATATTTGATGCGGTCTGTATTTGGTGTATATGCTGAATACAAATTGTTTATCTACAAATCTCTCAATGAATGTGTGTGATCTGGCAGGTTCTATTACAACGTGGAGTCGTGCGGCTCCCTGCGACCTGAGACCATCGTCATGTCGGCACTGGCAGTGCTCAAGAAGAAGCTGAGTGACCTCCAGACCCAGTTGAGCCACGAGATCCAGAGTGATGTCCTCACCATCAACTGACAATGTCTAGGCTACCCTTTGTATGATCACCACTTGAGTTCTTTGTTTTCCCCCCAATTGAACTTAATCAAAACAAAAACTGCTCAAGTTATTGTTCTTGTTTGACATTAATTAATGCAATCTGTTTTCATAATGTTCATGAATCTACATAAACCACAGTACAGTTTTCTTTTAGCCTGCTGCTTAAGGTCGGTATTTGCTAGTCTTTCAAACACTCTTTTTTGATGGAGCATTCTTCAACCTTTTTTTGTAATAAAATAAGAAATTAAACATGTTTTATAATAAGTTTCTGAGTAATTGTTATCGTATTAAAGTTATAAAGAGAGCGTTCTAAAGAGTATCTGTTAAACAGAGCAAAATATACGCTACATTTATATAGAAGCGTAACGTTACGCGTGCCCGTGATTTTTGCCTTGAAAAGACGCTCGCGTGATAACAGCGGAGTAGACGAGAGTGAATAAGCATATGCATTGAGAGCAATGCTTTTATCGGGTCGAATAATACTAGCTCTGGTTGGGACGAGCCGTATTGCTGCGGGACCAACCTGGACTGGTGTGACGCTAGGCGGAGAGGAAAAGCTAGCTCTCGATTCAAAGGGGTGCTTGATAATGATTTGTGCTCTATTACAGAGGACATTATGCTGCATTCAACAAAACATATTGGCCCACGGTTAAGTGTCGTCTTAGTCAGGACATTTCTAATTTTAAGGTTAGCAAGATATTACAAAATCCGATTGCCGATTAAACGACGGGTTTAAAATCTAAATCCGTTAAGAAGCCAAATAATACATTATTGTCGTATTAAGAAATAAAAATGCCTTAAGAAGCAAATAAATGCATTATAGTATAATTAATAGACTGTATAGTTGAATTTGCATGTGTTTTGTCTAAGCACGACCGCTTTGCATTCAATTCTCCTTTTTAGGAGTATGGAAATTATTTTAGCTGTCTACTGTTCAGCTCAGACTATAGGTTTTTGGTTAAGTTCTGCAACGTAAATACATACCGACAAATGGCTACTACAGCCAGAAAGAGATTTTTTTCTGTGTGCACCTCTTTCTCTGACGAAGAAGAGATAGCAGGTCTCTGTCAAAGTGCCTGTGATCCTGATGTTGCCCCCCCAGAACAACAGCATCCTTATGAAGCCATGCTGTGGTAAGTTGCACCTTGCTAATGTTCTGCCATTGGGGAGTTGTGACAATTAAGGAGATTTCACCTTTTCCGTTGCGTTTGGATTATTAATCGTGTTTGGAGAAGGAACTAGCTATGATAAAATGATACCATTTGAATAACAATTTCCAACAGCAATACTAAGGACAATAATAATCCAAATCATATGAATCACAATTTGACACAATTTTCACCTGTAAACTGATGCTAATGCTTATTGATTGATTGTTTATTTGTTCCATGGGTAATATCCAGCCCCACAGCAATTGTAGCCGAGATAAAGCATTATATCATTCTACCTCTTGGCACTTATGAAGAAATACATGTTAAGCAAGGAACTTGGTAGTCTTCTTGAATTAATAAATTATTATCCTTGATTCGAGGGACAGTGTTAAGAATTGTATCATGTGTGTTGGCAATGAGGGTGGAAAGTGTTGTTTTTGTTAACACATCCCCCTGACGGTCTGTGGTGTTCTTATCTAGCTGCCATCGCCTCCACGACTCCCTGCTTAGCTCTGACAGCCGCTTCACAGCTTACAGAGGAATTCTCAACTGGATCATCATCCTCCTGGTGGCAATTTTGACGCATCCTTTCACTAACTGACTCTTAATGACTTATGCAGTTGATTTATTGATATTACATTAAGAAGATGAAGAGTGGAACTTCTGTTCACTGTCCTTTTTACTTCCTATTTATTAGTCGTTGAAACACATTGTTCTCTGATTTACAGGTGTTGACTCATGCTCACTTGTTTCTGGAAAACTTTATACAGTGAGTACACACTCACACACACTTTTTTTGTTGAATGCACCAATTCCATTTATTAGAATCCGAATTCAAATGTAAAAGGATTTACAAATGATCAGACATTTAAGGGTACATGTTGCAATGTTCTCTCCACACTGCCAGGTGGTCTATGACTGCTCACTTGGAGCTTAACCTATCTAGCTGCTTGGTTCCTCTCTTGGGAAAATGAGCTGATGTACATGTTCTAGGCTAATATCAGCACTCAGTAGTTTGGTATTAATACCTGCTGCATGTACACAAAAGAAAGCCTACATCTAGAGGCACTTGTCTTCCACCTCTGGCTACCATATCTATGTCAGATGTTAGGAATATGATAGTGCAAGGCTTGTTTAAAAGCTGGTTTCAGCCTGGTGACAAGGCTCATGTTACACTAGTGTGCTCAAAATGCTTCACAGTCCCTACTGCATTAACAACGGAAGTTATAACCAACAAGGTGTTTCATTTTGTGTGAATAAAGCCATTATTTAAACCTTAACACCTAATGCTCCCAACCCAGAAACACACTCTCTCTCACACACACACACACACACACACACACACACACACACACACACACACACACACACACACACA
>JAOPJO010000154.1:15883753-15896046 GCA_027123675.1 Molva macrophthalma
TGTGTGTGTGTGTGTGTGTGTGTGTGTGTGTGTGTGTGTGTGTGTGTGTGTGTGTGTGTGTGTGTGTGTGTATAAATAGACAGTTATGTTCCAGTCCACACCCACCTTTTATGAAGTGAACAGCCTCCTAGGGCTTTTATGCCCTCCGATGAAGCCTCAAGTCCATCTTATTGCCTATGCTTTCCTGTGAGGGGGGGGGTGCATGTGCTGACATGGTAATGTGGTTTGTTAATGCATCCGGGGTGAATTCCATTATCAATACAAACAAACAGGACTGCTAAACATGGGCTATTTTAAATTATACCACATCAACATAGAACATTCAAAAGTTGGATGTTTCAGCTTTGCCCTAAAATTACAATTATGACTTCATTATGCTAGCTGAATAACCAGTGCTACATTTGCTTGGGTGTTTTCCATTAGTGGAAAACATCCCTTTTCTGTCACTAAGGCCTCCTGGCTGTGGCTGTGTTTCTGCATGTGTGTCCCCTCATTGCTCTGTGTGTATGTGTGTATGCATTTTTTTAGTGGCTAAGTACTGTTATATCTCTGTGCTTGTGTGCAGAGGGCATGGTATGGGGTTGTTTGTGTGTGGAGAGGTATATATGTATACAGACTTAAAATGTGTTGTTGAAGTGTTGCAATATATATGTCTGTGCCTAAAACTTTGTATATTGGTGGAACCATATGTGTACACACTGTCACAGGGTTATCTCCACTGTTTGTGTTTCTACTGAGTTATATGCATACTGCTTGGATTCTTAATAGGAGATCTCTGATTAGATCATATTTGCAATAAACATAAGCCGTTCAATGGGTGGTTGACCTATGTTGCTGTACTAGCTTGCTACACCCATAAGGGCTTCAGAGCAGATGGAAACTGAACTCTTGTTGTGTCATGTTTGCAAATCCTATTGAATCATCGATATGCATAGCGGTAAAAGATTGTTTTTAACTTAAGGAATACTACATTGTGCTCTCACATGACGTTATGTATGTTATATTTGGAACAAATTAACATACATAACTTTATATTGCGGTGTTTTAGGTTTTGTTTTTTTGTCTGAACTGGTTAATATGTCATGTGTGCTGCTGCAAACACTCCTCATGGGTTATGTGGTCATGACTCAGAAAAGTGCTGAAATATATTGGCAAGCAATAAGAAGCACCCCAGGGCCAGATAATATGACTACACAATGGTTTTGTTGCAGAGAAAACAATAGTCCAAAGGCCATAGCTCTTTTTTTATCACTTCCCTCTCCCTCTCATTACCACTAAACACAGTGGGAGGAGATGAGAATTCAGAGTTACTGTAAATGCTTTGTCAGCCTGTTCTGCAATCACAGTTGTTTTTCATGTGATGGGTTTTCTCTCTCTCTTTCTCTTTCTCTTTCTCTCTCTCCTTCTCTCTCTCTTTCTCTTTCTCCTTCTCTCTTTCTCTCTCTTTCTCTTTCTCTCTCTCTCTTTTAAGCAAAACCATAAGCTGCTACCGTACACTATTTTAAAACTCTTCTGTCCTGTTCCCTGCTCAGGTTGCACATTGAGCAGCCAAGACGTGCGTCTGACACTGCACTACGAGAAGGGGTTCACGGTGATGCGGGAGCCGTCCGACCCGGGCGGGGGTGCCGTGCTGTACAGGTACCCCTTTGAGAAACTCAGGATGTCGGCTGATGACGGGATCCGAAACCTTTACCTTGACTTTGGGGGTCCGGAGGGAGAAATGGTACGTCTAAATCAGAATGAGGGTGATCTTTTTGCTGCTATAGGGGAATGCTCTGCTTCCCCAACTGCTTGCATTTTTTATTTCTAAAGAATGGATTGAACTTGGTAAACAACACAAAAGAGCACAAGGTGAAATCCATGGAGGGTGAAACAAGGAGAACATGTATTTAAAAAAAAACAAAAAAAATCGGCATTAACATTGTGTAACATTTACCGTTTGAAGTTGTTGCTAAAGTCCCATAGTGTTGCAGTCTGTATGATGTTGACATCAGCCTGCGTTTCATTAATCGAATGTAGAAAAAATGTGTCTGTGTTAAATCTATCTCTCTTTCTCTGTCTCCCTTCCTCTACTCCGTCTTCATTACCCCACATAACCCCTTACTCTGTACATCCTTGTCTTTCCATCTTGCAACCCAATGAATCCCACCCCCCCCCTCCTTCTCTTACACTCTTCAGGTGTTTGACCTCCACTCCGGGCCGAAGCCAGTAGTGTTTGTCCTCCACTCATTCCTATCGGCCAAGCTGACGCGCATGGGCCTGCTGACGTAAGCTAGCCACGACGAGGTCAGCAGACAACCATCATGGGGTAGTGCCCCCCCCCTCAAAACAAATAGAATATTATATATAAATATTTTTTTAAACCTACATAGTGTACAGTCAAGTTCGGAAGAGGCATCGGTGAAGCTAAGTTTGTGTGAATTGCCGATCCAGGAGTCAATGTTTGTCTAAAGAGAAAAAAAGTGCCTTCTCTTCCATCGCTTGGCTTTGACCTGCTGGTAAACTGTCGCTGGCAAGGTCAAGGAACCATAAGTGATACTTGTAGGGTTGGGTGCTTCTTGGGCATTCCACACAGGAACAAATGTCTTTTATAGATTTGTTGTACCTATGATGACATTATGTAGGGACTAGGAACCACATGGTGATAGAAACTAAAGAGCTGTTAAAAAAATATTCCATAAAGCCTTTAAGGTAATTGTAGGAAATGTTAAAATAAATGTGTCATTTCACAATGTGTTTAGCACCACTTAAAGGTATACAGGAAAAGAAGGACTATTTCAGACAATTTTGATATACAACCAATGAACGGTTTGTTAATGTTTCATTTATGCCTAGAATTCCAGTAAAGCCTTCGATAGCGGGCAGTTTCTCAGTACATCGTTTCTGTCTCTGCTAGACCATGTGTACCATGAGAGAGAGAGTGAGAGAAAAAAAGTTTGTGTATATTGTATGTTTGCTTTTATAGATTTTGCATGCAGATTGATGATCTTGTGAGTGAGTGAGTGTTTTTTACATGGGCACTTTTACTTGCGTGAAAGTGTTTTAATACTTATGTGCATGGGTTGTTAAACACTCAATGTGTTATCACATTATCCTAAACTACTGGTGTAATCTGGATTGCCAACAGTGCCTTTTTCCATATAGTCAATTTTGATCATTTTTAAGTATTCCTTTGTTTTTACCATCAATATGACACAACTATACACGCTTTTGACATGCAACACAGCAATCGTATAACTCTCACTATGTAAATATGTATCTTGGTTTTAATTTTGTATGTTTCTTTTATATGTACAAATGTATGCCATATGTAAGCATGACTTCATGATATCGTACTTAAAATGAACTCTGCTGAGATTATGTTTCCTTTAAACCTTAAGCGCAGTATTTCATATAGGATATATATTTTATCAATCACATTCCAAGGGTAAACTTGCTTAAGCTATAGAAAATGCTAAACAAAGATTCTTAAGGATATTTGCAGTTAAACATTTATTGTGAATGCTAATTTACACATTTTTTTCTACTGCATGACAATCCAATGCGGAATGCAGCCTCACCCTAAAACTATTTATAGATTACAATTAAACAAATAAGACTATTCCAAGAGAAGTATTGCTCATAAGCAATTATCATTCCTCTTGGTTTCCAAAAGGCATACATTGCCCCCTGAACTGCATAGAACTGTATTTATTTTATTCCATTTTGATATCATTTGATAACGTGTACCTTCTTTGAATTCTGCTATTTTGTTGTCTATTACATGACATGAATTGTGAAGTGGAACACAGCTTGAATGTAGATAAACTAGACCCATTTGCCCCCACATTACCCCTCAGTTAATGTTTCCTATTGTCCTATCATAATTGTCTTCTTTGTAGACATTCTGTGTCCATCATATTTCATGCAATGGTACAATAATTCTATTTTATCTGGACAACATGACTAGTCCATCACATATAATAATCTCAAGTAAATATTAAGATGCTCTGCATAATCTCACTTATTTAAGGCAGCTTAGATCTACATTTCTGCCACCAACTATGAACCATATCAATTTCCTGTTTTTTCTGAAAATTTCTTTCCAAATTTCCACTGAGCTCTACACTACAGTTATGGTAGGTCACTTGTATTTAACTCAGAGATAACATTTATAGTAGAATCAGGGCATTAACATTTTCATCTGAACCTGGTAAAACTTCTTTAAGTCAAAGGCTTTCCCTTGTCTGCTTTGACACCCAAGCCAATACATTAATTTAAACTGGTGACTATATATGCTTCTCCAACGATCCTTTCTAAATGCAAAGCAATGCTTCAGATAATGGCATCCAAACCAAAGTTGTTGCGTGCAACACAATCATCTTGCAGAAAGCTCCAGAAGCTGAATGTGTGCTGCTGCAAATCTCTTTATTATGCAACGTAGACTTATTTTTTTCAGACAACCAGTATGCAATGTATGATAGAATTGTAACAACTTCAAATGTAGATACATACTAATAAAACAATTACAAAACGATCAGTGATGATGTTTTTATTCCAGACGTATAGTATACATTTTATTCTGAATTTAAAAATGTTTAATCTAATATCATAACATAAGGTGGCCGCTGGGTGGCAGCACCCGTTTGAAATCCATGTCCAAACCGTAAATCGACGCAGTGTTGTTGCCTTTCCCAGACTACCCGCTGCTGCTGAGCCAAGGCAGGCTGTCATCTTTGTGTGCACTTTTGTCATGTCAAGAGCCATCTGCCCTGTTAGCATCCAGACAAGTTAACAGGCGGATTTCAGGTGAAATCGAAGGGTATATATATTCGCTTGGATAGCGGAACAGTGAGATGAAATGACAACGTCAACACTACAGGTCCGTCACGCTAGCATAGAGACACTGCACGGTACAATTGTCCACAACGATAGATTATAGAACACAGGCTAGCGTTACACTGACGAATTAGACTAGCAGTATGTAGTCTAGAGTCTTTTCACACACAGAGTCTTTTCCTGTGTTTACCGTGGATGTTAAATAACACATCGTGGAACACTCACCCAGCACATGTAAACAAGAACAGGTCATACATATGGGAGGTTTGCTTGTGTAAAGCAATGTATTTAAATGTAGCATGCTAGCACTTGAGCGCTCTGTGTCTGTTGTCGATGTATTTGTACAGCCAATACTGCCTGCCTTGTCGATGTATTTGTTCATCGACAAGGCAGGCAGTATTGGCTGTTTCCTAGTCTAAAATAGTAGATAGTAGACTATCTTTAAAACTACTAATTCGGTGCTGGAGATTTGTTGGTATACTGCTTTTTGGATGCAATGAATGGATAATAATCGATATTACAATAAGTACTTGCAATATCTAGTACTGCCCTCATTTTTATTGTGACCTACTATTTCAATAGACCATAACAAAATAATGAATATATTTTTTGAAAGTGATACATAATTAATTCATGTAGTTATTGTGTGTCACCCCTCCACCACGGTCCCATAATCCTATTTTGTAACACTATTTGTCAAACTGTACATTTTCTATTTCAATGCTGATGGCAGAAAGCAATTGACCTCGTGACCAAAGCCACAGAAGAGGACAAGGCAAAGAACTATGAAGAGGCCCTGCGCCTGTACCAGCATGCAGTGGAGTACTTCTTGCATGCCATTAAATGTGAGTGCTGTAAGCTTATAGCCTAAATATGTTTACTAATAGTTTATTATTCAGTGTTATTGATATTGAATTTAGCAGACGTACTACCTTTACGTAAGAAGTTTGTGTGACTCCCAACAAAACAAATAAATTGTCTGCTCTGTCCCGATTTTATGTGGGGTTTCGCCTTTCCTTCAGACGAGGCCCATAGTGACAAGGCCAAGGAGAGCATTCGAGGGAAATGCATGCAGTACCTGGACCGCGCAGAGAAGCTCAAAGACTACCTGAAGAACAAAGACAAGCAGGGCAAGAAACCGGTCAAGGAGGCTCAAAGCAATGACAAGTAGGCCGTCTGTCCAGATTCATAGTCGCACACCCTGCTGGCCTGTATGCAGTTTAGTTCTCATTATTTATTTGTGTTTGTGTGTGTGCATGTGCACAAGGAGCGACAGTGACAGTGAGGGGGAGAATCCTGAGAAGAAGAAACTGCAGGAGCAGCTCATGGGTGAGATTAGCCATCATGTCATCATCCCAATGTCTGCCATAAGATGATCTAATCTTTTCCCTCAATCACTTGCATGGATTAAACCAGTTGTAGTATATTAGTTTAATGTCACACTTAAAAAAGACCTTTACAGACATCATGACATCATGTCTTTTATTTATATTTGCGTGTTCACGAGTGTCTTCCTGTGGTACAACGAGCTATCCGTGTGCACAGGCGCCATCGTCATGGAGAAGCCAAACGTCCGGTGGAATGACGTTGCTGGCCTGGAGTGCGCCAAGGAAGCACTGAAGGAAGCCGTCATCCTGCCCATCAAGTTCCCCCACCTCTTCACAGGTGAATCAGAGGCCTGACCCCCACTCTCTCCTTCCGCACATCTATGACTGGATCTCAACCATATAAATACACCCAGATGGTGCAGAGACTGACCTGATTGACTCTTCTTATTTCACCCTTAAACTGAGCAATAACAAGCCATCATGCTGAGGCTGTGAAATAAGTTACCCTGGATCTTTTTTTTTCACATGGTGTATGCTGTGTTTTGCTTGTGGTTGTTGTGGCCAATGAGAGTTGTTTTCTGATGTATTTTAACTGCAGCATGAGGCAGAGTCCAAAACATACATCCCCAGGGGACTTTAAAGTATATTTATTAAGTATATAATGGAGACAGATTAGAGGAAGGGAGACAGAGAAAGGGAGATAGATTTAACACAGACACATTTTTTCTACATTAGATTAATGAAACTTAGGCTGATCATCAACATCATACAGACTGCAACACCACGGGACTTTAGCAACAATTTAATACAACATTTCTGTGTGGTCATGCTGTTTACTGTTCTGCTTGTGTGGTTTCATTTCTGTCAGGCAAGCGGACCCCATGGAGAGGTATCTTGCTGTTTGGGCCCCCAGGGACGGGAAAGTCCTACCTGGCCAAGGCCGTGGCCACGGAGGCCAACAATTCCACCTTCTTCTCCGTCTCCTCCTCTGATCTCATGTCCAAGTGGCTGGGAGAGAGCGAGAAGTATGTCCAGATTGGTCTGTCATGTTGGCTTATCATAGAAATACGAAAATACAATTATTTTAAGGATATTTTGGGATATTATGTAGGCTAATCAAAAGGTCTGTAGGAGTCCTCAAGGAGTCTTGAAGAAACAAAAATGGAAACAAAAGTTTCTCAATCATGGGGTAAAATCTCTTCAGTCTTCAGAATTCTTCAGTCCTGTGCTTTCTCTCCTCTCCTCTGCAGACTTGTGAAGAATCTGTTTGACCTGGCCCGCCAGCACAAGCCCTCCATCATCTTCATTGACGAGGTGGACTCACTGTGTGGCTCCAGGAACGAGAATGAAAGTGAAGCCGCCCGCCGAATCAAGACGGAGTTCCTGGTTCAGATGCAAGGTGGGTGAACTCCAACCACCACCTTACATGTGCGCACACACACACACACACACACACACACACACACACACACACACACGCACACGCACACGCACACGCAGAGTCCAAGATGGTTCAGAAGGAGGATAAAAACCCTCCACACCACACACACACAGAACCGCCAGCAGATGATAAATAATGACACATCTCGGAGAGAGGAACCGTGCATGTGGAGGTCACATCAACCCAAAGGGGCGGGGTGTTGTGTTTGTTCCCAGGGGTTGGAAACAACAACGATGGGATCCTGGTGCTTGGAGCCACCAACATACCCTGGGTGCTGGACGCCGCCATCCGTAGAAGGTCAGTGGCCGCCTGGAAGGGCTCGGAGCCGGCAACCCCACCCTCATGTCCACCAGAGCCGAGTAGAAATGATCGCCTCGGCTTCCTTCCCGCAGTGTCTTTTTGCACCCACATTGTCTTTTTCAAGCTGATACGGTTGTCTGATACAACGCCGTGTCGTCTCCGACTGCCAGGTTCGAGAAGCGCATCTACATCCCCCTGCCGGAGGAGCCGGCCCGGTCCCAGATGTTCCGCCTCCACCTCGGCAACACGCCCCACAGCCTGAACGAGCCAGACCTGCGGCAGCTGGCCCGCAAGACGCAGGGTTACTCGGGAGCGGACATCAGCGTCATCGTGCGGGACGCCCTCATGCAGCCCGTCAGGAAGGTCCAGTCGGCCACCCACTTCAAAAAGGTCAGCTTGTCTTTTTGTCTCGGGTTCGTCTGCTGATGTTGTGCAATGTTATTGTTTTTAAATTGAGTCCTATCCGAGAGCACACCTAGCCGTGTGCTTTGCCCCGTTAAAACAATATGATCAGATTTATTTTTTACAAATACTACAAATACGGAGGGAAATTCACACTCCGTGTGAATGGGGCTTAAGCCCCAAATTTCTGCGTTTCGGCCGTACTTTCACAAATTATTCCATGAAATGATTTTAGCAACCTGAAATTCTATGAAAAAAATGTCTACACAAAACAACCACATGCCTCCTGACTACTTTTCGATAATCCTAAATACTAATGAAAGGCACTTCCTCTTTTCTCCTTTATTTTGAAGTGTCGTTGAGCAGAACTGTCACACTTGACAAAAAAAAAGAAAAAATGTATATTAAACTTAACATAAACATTAAAAAAATGAAATAAATATTAAAGTAAACAACACTGTTTCAAGTTTCAGAAATATCCAACAGTGCAGTCAATAAACAAAATAATTAAATGAATATCACTGTTTCAGCTGGGCTTTGAACACAATTGTTTGGGGGGCTGAGCGTTCTAGGAAGGAGGGGGCGTGTTACGACCCACGGCAACTTTGTGATACATTTTTAGTACCGTTGTTGTGTATGTATATGAAATGCACCACACACCGTAGTGTTATACTGAGAAGCCCAACCCTCTCTCGGACATGATCACTTCCCTTGGACGTAGATCACATCTTTTGACTTCTCGGACTGTTGCGGGGATGTTCGTTCTGTGTCACGCTCCTCCATGTTTGTTTTTGTATTCCTCGAGCACATGTAGTGAACGTAAAGCAGGGTCAGAATGACGTAAAATACTGCCATCAATTAAAATAGCGATAGGAGCGATAGGTGTCCCGTTATATATCGTCATATCGAACAGCATGTTGTGTAATTTTGTATGTTAAATATATGATTTGGTTATCTGTCACGTTGTTGCATTGCAGGTGCATGGTCCGTCACGTAGCAACAATCAGCTTATGGTAGATGACCTCTTGACCCCCTGTTCCCCGGGGGACCCTGCTGCCATAGAGTTGACCTGGATGGACGTGCCTAGTGACAAGCTGCTGGAGCCCATAGTATGCATGGTGAGACACACACATATGCACGCACGCACACACACACAGTATAATAACACATTTAAATATGCCCAGTGTGTGTGTGACTTATCTCCGCACTATATCCCATGATGCATAGGGGCTTTCATTGTCATCAGATTCATCAATAGAGATGGCTCCTTTGGTTCGGCACACACGTTCATCGGGATAAAAGTCTGTATGCTTGCATGGGGACAATGAAGTTTGAAACTTAAAAAATAGATATGCAAATTAGCATGTCAGCTAGTTTATGCGACCAATACACGTCCTGTTGATGGATTTCCGGCACATAATTAGTGTCAGAATTCCCCCTATACTTATTCCTTAAATAGTCTCCTATTTGGTGTTCACTATATATATGGAATAGAGAATGAGGGAACAGGGGATCCAAATCGAACATAGCCTCTTGTCTCTTCCAGTCGGACATGTTGCGCTCTCTGTCCACCACGCGTCCCACCGTCAACGCTGAGGACCTGCTGAAGGTCAAGAAGTTCACAGAGGACTTTGGAATGGAGGGCTGAATGCAAGACAAAGCTCCTTCCCGTCTCCCCGAAGGCTACATCTCCTCTCACTAGCTCCCTTGTATTAAGTTTCCCTCGAGTTAAGCCCGGCTACTGCTCTCTCTCCCTCTCTCGCTCTCGCTCTCGCTCTCTCCTCCTCCCCTGCGTCTCCTCTCATTGGATGTACGTGAGTCACTGCCTTTCATGGATTTTTACGTAAAACGGATGGTGCCTGAAAAATAACAAAAAATGTACCTGATGGGGTGAGAGTTGTCTTTTTGTTTTCTCTAATCATCCGGTCCATGCAGTGTTTTTAAATCTGTGGAGGAGGTTGAAGAGAAAAAAAAGTCTGAACGACAGAAAGAGTGGACAACAACCTGTGTTTCCTGTGTTACGCTACCTAGTATATTTTTTAATCTACATAACCTGCGTGACCTAACGCAGAACACGGATTCCATTTTGTTCGTCCCCTCTCCGAGTCTACTGCCTAGACTAGAATCTTTTAAAAGGATTGAATGAAAATTTCTGTTTCCTTCTTGCACTTTGTTTGTGAGTGCTGCAAATTAGCTTTACATAAGCTTTTTGACGAACAAAAAATTAGTTTGTTAGTTAATTGTGCCAGGCATGTGGATGTGTGTGTGTGTGTGTGTGCGCGCATCTGCTGTCTTTGCATTTGTTATTATTTGTTTATTTATTTGTGTGTTATTGTTTTAACACATTAAAGGTTTGCTTTGTTAGTTTTTTTTACTTTTTCTTTTCTTTATTGATATGTCAATCCAATAGTGATTGACATATATCACTGGCTGATTCCGCCATCTCTAGGTTGGCATCGTTTGCTTTACTTGCAGCAATATTTCCTTGCTGCTGCCAGATGAAAAATAGTTGGATTAATAATATCTGAAGTATGGTTTTGCTCACCAAGAAACAAATCGCAAAAGTGCGGAGGATTTACTTTTGGAAATGTTTGAAAATCTGAAAATCACCGACTTGTATGTCTTCTTCTCCAGGGTTTTTGAACTACTACATGTTTGTTATGTTCATGTTTGGTTTACCGTGCTTCTTTGCAAACCTTGTTTTAAAGCACTTTTTAAGACTTATTTAAAAAATGTATGCAGCTCAGTATTTAAGTCATTTAAACTGTGTGATTGCTGTTTAGTACACAACAGATATTGACATCTTTTTCCAGTATTTTCTCAATTGTGAAGCCTGATCTATGTACGTTTCAATTCAGTTTGTTAGCAGCATTGTACCCAGTAACTAACATTATCATCAGGAGGTTGTGTGGTTACTTCAGTGTTTCCCCCCACCCTCCCTCCCTCCCTCCCTCCCCTCTACTAAATCTTAACAATGATACTTACACTGATACTTCAGAGATCAGTTGTTCAGAGATGTTTGACTGAGCAATATTGCTGCTATCTATGCGTATTTGAAGGTACACCATATGGTTCAATTGCAAAGTCAGTTTATAATAAACTAACATACTACTAGTCATACAATGCTATTATAACTACTTGAATAATCTGAAGGAAATAAAATGTCTACATTTCAACTTTTAAATTAAATGTTTATTTGTTCCAGCAAGATTGACATTGGCATTTACAACAAAGCGAAAAGTCGACAACCATTATAAAAACAAAAAAAAGGATCAAGCTTTACAGATGCATGTTTCAGGGGTTTGATGTAATCCTTGCATTTTCTATACTATGCAGTCATCGTATAGTTCAGATAAAAGACATTTGATTCATTTATTATCAAACGACAAACAAATCATAGTTTGTTGTCCACTATGGGTTATGTGTTAATAAACAGCCCAAAAGGTTCATGGTAGAATAAAACAGGTTGTGTGAGCTTGATAAACTTTTCACTCATTTCGGAGCAGCACACGATGGTGCTGAAACCTAAACAGCCTACCTTAAATATCCTCTATACCTTGTGGTCATCTGCAAAGGCCCACCTGCAAATGCCAATCCTACAAAAGGCAGAACATTTAATAAAAAAATGTCTTATTGTAAAGGTCTGTACTTCCAAAGCACTTGGAATGGCGAAATGGAGAGATGTTTGGAGGTGAAAAGAAGAGCCTCTTTGACAGAACACTATTATTGTAGAATAGGATGCTGTCAACATCTTTCATCCCATCACACCTTGCTTCGTTTGGGACGGCTCTCTACACGAGGTGCCGCGCGCTTGTTGCGGTGGTGTGGGAAGGTGGGCATCAGTTCGGGTTCACATGCTGGAGTTCAGAGAGGAGACAGATTAATGCACAAAAACATTACACACACGCTGCTCTCACGATCCGTCGGACGAGGTTCGCTATTCTGTCACTTCATGACATTGCTAACGAGGGACGCAGGAATGTAATATGTTTTTAGGTTCTTTC
>JAOPJO010000154.1:15967793-15985167 GCA_027123675.1 Molva macrophthalma
ACACACACACACACACACACACACACACACACACACACACACACACACACACACACACACACACACACACAATCATTGCATGTTCATTTTTACAGACGTGTGTGTGTGTGTGATCTAGGCAGGAGTATCAGCAGTGGGCCTGCATGGAGTGCTACCTCTCTGCTCCTGTGGAGCAGGGGGGCTGTGGAGGAGACATGAGAGCTCTTTGCACCCTCATACTCAACGCCATCATGGACCAGCAAGAAGGGTCGCCTCAGGACTTCCTATCCAACAGGTCTTGAAAGTAGCCATTAAAATGCTTCCCAGATGAAGTAATCAGTAAAAGTGTTTTGCATCAATGTGGTTTGATGCAATGTGGCTTAAGCTAACTTAAACCAGGGAACTATAACCTAATGTAATTTATGCTGCTCTCTCGATAAGATACGATTGTCCTTAATAATCCCTAACAGGAAATTCAGGAAGACAGGGAATTTCAGTTAAACACTCAACCCTAGAACGTCTGTACCTCATGCTGATAATGCAGAATATTATTAAACCGTTCAAACGAAAACTGTGCCCTGCTGATAACAACCACCTTGCAGATGATAAGTCTGGGGGGTTTTGTGTAGAGAAGTTACACAATCTTAAAACAATGGATGGATGGACATTGTATCATTTCATTCAACAATGTACAGTACAGGAAACTTAAATTAAGGAACCTTTTCTGAAGGCCAAACTGGTATGTTTTCTACAGAAGCCTGGGGAGAAGTGGCCAGAGACTTCAAGATACAGGCACATGTCTACCAGACATCCTATCTAGATTACAGGTCTGTGTGTTTCCATGTGTGCATTTGTAAAAGTAAACCAAGGTATCACTTAAGTGCAACATTTGCTCCATTGCTGCATGTTCAGAATGCAGAATGTTCTTCTCCTGCTTATCAATTATTCTATGTTGAGGTGCAGCTTTTGATGCGCTTGCTCAGACATCATTTTGTTTGTCCAGGAGTTGGTTTATGAGATGCAACTGAACGGTCATAGAGGCAGGGAGGAGGGATGTCACTTCCTGTTTGAGCTGCTCTCTGTGAGGTGCTCCTCTTCTGGGAACTCTGACTCACAGTGCATCGACAGAGAGCTACGCCTGCAGCAAACACTACACACATGGAATAGGTACACACACACACACACACACACACACACACACACACACACACACACACACAGACAGACATGTCTACACAAATGTGTGCATGTGTGGGTGTTTGTGTTTTTCTTGAAGTCTTGAAAAAGCCTTGAAAAATTCAGTTTTTTGAAAACATAACATGACTAAGAGGACTCATGTCCCATCAAGACTTCGAAAAAATTGTCCATGCCTTTATTACTAGTAGATTAGAGTATTGTTATGGTTTCTTTCCAGGTCTTGTTCAGAATGCAGCTGATAGAGTTCTAAAAAAGACCAACATTTTTTAACACATTACACCAATTCTCAAATCCCTGAATTGGCTCACCCTAACCCTAACATATAAATATGTATATTGATTTAAAAATACTGCTGCTCACCTATTAACCACTTAACGGTTAGGGCCAAAGTATATCACTGAAATAATGCTATGCAACACATAGCTAGAATAAACATCCTGAAGATCTGAGACTTGCTCCAACTCTGACTACATTTAAATCAAGGTTAAAAACGTTTATATTCACCTTTGCTTTCTGCTAAACTTAACTATAATGCACTTTTTACTTATTGCTTTATTCAAATGTATTTGCACTTTTTACATATTGTTTTATTCAAATGTATTTCATGCATTCTTTTAAATCCTGTTTTCATATTTCTTTTATAGATTCTTTTAAATCCAGTTGCAAAATGTATTTTATGCACTCTTTGAAATCCTGGTTTATTGTATTGTAGGAGTCTGCCTTGTGTATGAAATGTGTTGACTTGACTTTGTGTCCCAGAGTTTTCCTAGCCCTCCCAGCGGAGTTGTTGGTTGTCGCAGTGAGGAACGCAGACGAGAGATGGACTCTGGACTTCAACAGTAGCATAGAGCATGTCAACCAGTATCAGGTGAGCAGATGCACTACTTGATGTGCTTCGATGTAGAGTCAGATCTGCTTCAGGTGTTGTTTATGTATAAAATATACAGTTGCACACATTCCCTGCTTAAACTAACTGCAGTCTAGGGTCCAAAATACGGTCTAGAATAGATACAGATGGTATTATAAAATAAACTTTTGTACAACATTCACTCGTGTGTGTGTTTGTGGGCGTGTGTGTGTGGTGTGTGTGTGTGTGTGTGTGTGTGTGTGTGTGTTCCCCCTGCCTTCCATCGGGTCTGTGTGTGTGCATCAGAGGAGGCTGCGCTCTCCTGCTGCACTGCTGCCCCACCATGTCACGTCACACCTTCTGAGGGTGAGATCCCGGATCTCCCATCCACAACACCCAACACATCTCTCTGCCCCCATCCTTCAGTACTGACCTAATCCCCAATCCCCTCGTCCTCTCCCCTCCCCCCAGGGTATGCTGAGCGCCAGCGCACGTTGTGCCCGCTCCTCCACGGAGGTCAACAGGGCATGGTCTGAGATCCCCCTCCGTTGTCCTCTGCTTCTCGTCTCCACTGTGGTACACAGACGTCGACGTTAACAGGACTATACTTTCAAGCTCTAAGCGATATCCTATAGTTAACGATGAGCCTGCTCTGTCCTGGTATAACTATAGCTTCCTCTAGATCTTTATCGTCTATTTCAACACAGTCTGGACAACAGTTTTCCATATCTTTATTTGATCTATTCTTCATAGTGGGAATACATGACGAGATATATTCCACTGCAGTATGTTGTATTTGGCAAATACAACTTCTTGACTTTTGACTTTGGTGTGGTATCTCACATCCCACCTCAAAAGGTGGTGGAAGTCATTGTGGACATTGTGTCCAATTACTCTTAATTTGAATTTGTGTGTGTGCACATGCGTGTGCCTGTGTGTGTGTGTGTGTGTGTGTGTGTGTGTGTGTGTGTGTGCCATGTACAGCACTGGTGGGGTCGACTGTCACCTATGCTGACATCTGTGTGGCAGCGGCTCCGTGATGAAGATCCGCTGCCAGAGCTGCTGAAGACCATCCCTGACTGTCTGCACTGGGCCCACATGTAACCATTTTCCTTTAGTCATCCTTAAAAAACAGTGGAGCAATGTCCTTTATAAGAAATATAAATACTCCAGGACATACCTCTCACCTCACAATGTATCGGTAGGTTTTGGTTTTTCTACTCACACGGACAAGAATTGTCTTGTGTTAGTCTAACAAATCAGACTTCAGATTCATATCTAAAGCCTTATGGCAGATAAGCTCAATATGGAGGAACAGGGCGCTTCAACCAATCATGTTAGGATCTGTAAGCGTGTTATTGGTGAACACAATCTCGGCCAGCAGTAATAAACTGTTAAAAGTGTCTGTAAAGATTTCAAATCAACACTGTAGTCTGGCTGCTGTAGAAATACCCTTATTAAATCCCCGTCTTAAAAGCTTCATCCTCTCCCACAAATAAGCTTTCTTTTGTAGAATATCTCCTTAACGAAACAGCCAGCAAGTTGGGACTGGCAGTTTAGTTTCCGTTCCAGGCTCTGCATTCTCCCCCCAGAAGTTTTGCTATAACATAGGACTGCTGGATCCGAGATGAATAGTGTGGTAATGTGGATGAAACGATATGCATTGTGAGCAGTTCAAGCTAAATGCTGTACTGAATTATCCATCTGAACTGTGTACATAAAGCTTGGGCTTTAAAGGCAATATGTTGATCGTCTTGACTTTACCATGTGTTGTATGTGTCTTCTCCCTCATCATCTGCAGCGCACAGCAGGCAGCGCTGTCTCCACTGCCTGAAGCTCCAGCTCTGCTGTTAGCTGCCAGCCTGCATCTCGCCAGGGGAGGCCAGGGGGTTCTGCAAGGGAAGAAGGGCCAGGCTTTCAGGGAAACGTTGGAAACACTGGTGCAAAGGAAGGACAAGCACTGCACACAGGTGAGGAAGAACTGCTTTTACTTGTCACTCTGCATGTTACATGCCATAGGTGACTATGTCTGTGCTCTAGTTGGGTATTGCTTTCCTAATCCCTGTAGTTCCTTATAGTGAACACGATATAGAACATTAGAACACGTAAGGCAGGAAATAGGGGAAATTCAGACACAAATTAAGCACCGGAGAACTTACTATCGGCGTGACGTGTATTGGTTATAGATATACAAATATATAGATATATTTGTAGTACATGCCCATTGCTACAGATAGCAGCAGTCACCTAAATTCAATTTAGTAAAAGTAGTAAAATCTTACTGCAGGGGGCGTTCTTGCCCTGTGTATAGGAGTATAAAAAGATAGACACTCCCACAGCACTAGTTGCCCTCATGCTATGGCAGAACTACTAACAAGCCCAGCGCCTTCAGCTGCCAAAAGACCTAGGTCCACATACAAGACAGCGAACGTCAAGAAGAGGTCTAAAAGCAGGATTTACATTGGATGCAGATTTGACAGGTGGAGAGAATAGAACTGATCACCCTGTTGCAGCTCATTTGCATAAAAAAACACTATATGCCGACCATCTCTTTTCAATGAACTGTTGAAAATGAAAACCGCTAAGCATCTGGGATTCAGTGCGGAAATAATTGTCCATCATTGTTCAGTTATATTACAGTGCTTGGGTGTTAAATAGTGCCCTTTTATAGGGAACCAAATTTTGGAAAGCACTACAAAATGGTGTCTCCCCATAGGGATCTAAATACGGCACAAGTGAACCAATTCGGGCATGGCCGTAGTGTTAGTCTGACCTTGTGTCTGTGGGATCTTTTGTTCTATGTCATGTCATGATGTTGAGTGTCATTATGTTTACAAGACGAGTGACTGCTAACCTTGAAACCTCCACCCCCTATCTCTGAACAAGCATAAAGCTTCACTATTTATTTTTGTTTTGTTTATGACAAAGATTGTGACTCAATTCCGGTTCAACCTAACCTTGTGTGTGTTTGTGTGTGAGTGTGTGTGTTTTAAACCTTGAACCTCTCAATATATCAATGTCATTCCAGGTGTTGGTTTTTCTGCTTTTTCTCTGTGTGACTGACATTCTGGCAACAGTCCTCTACCCTGAGGTAATGCACAGATAAACACACAAACTAAAACACAAACTAGGTGTCTCAAGCTCTCACACAAACACTGGCCTTCAGCGAAAATGTATACAATTAAGCTAACTTTACAAATGTGATAGATTGAAGCTCGGCAAACAAAAGTTGAATATATATATATATATATATATATGTATAACCCCCCCCCCCCTGGCAGTATATGTATTCATACATATAAATACATACATACATACATACATACATACATACATACATACATATTTATATGTGTGTATATATATGTGTATATATATGTGTGTGTATATGTATATATATGTAACCCATAACTATTATATAATATAGTTATATATAATATAACTATAATACAAAAAATGTAAACTAAGTTGAATCCCCTTCGTCGGCTGTTTGTGCGTAGGAGGCCGGCAGGCACGGATCCAGGGAGATGTGCACTGACCTCCTGACGGCGCTCATGGACTCTCCAGACTGGCATCTTATATTCAAGATTCAGCCAACCGGTACACTGAACTACATGCCTGTCCTCCCAGGCGCTTAGAGTAAAACAAGTCCAAATTCTGATATAGTGTTTACTACTTGTCAGACGATGGTAACCGGTAACTCTTACGAGACTTTACCTTAATTGAATGATTGTTCATTTAGAAGTGTTCTACCTTTTTATTTTTATCCTGAAAATCACTGATATACACACTCATCGATGCCCCCACCCCCTACTAGATCAAGGACCTTACCAGGTAGTTACCATGGCAACGCTGGATGAGTACACGCGACTGAGGTCCTTGGCATTCTACAGGTGATTTTCTTTTCTCATATTACCACATTTCTACAGCAGTGCGACAGTGCCTAGTCGTCGAGAAAATTTGAAAGAATTGAATGGTTGTATTTTGTTGATTATGTTGTATCAAGACAATATGAAGACCATGGGAATATGTGTGTTCCTCTAGCTTGCTGCTTGAGCAGAGCCCTGAGCAGCTGAAGAGGGCAGTCATGTGTCCAGGTTTCCTCCATACTGCCGTCCTCTGCTATGCCTGTCTGTTTCAACTCTTCCTGGATGGACACACACCCAATCTAATCACTGAAGCCCATGTCAATCAGGTGACCGGGCAAGGGTTGAAATGTATTTTATATGGGCTTTGGGTTTAAACTGTGCATCAACTCACAGCGTTCTCTACCACAGCGGGACAGCACTGATAGATGAATGGAGTATGATGATGGATGTCTATCTTGTTGTCAGATGGAGCTGTCGCAGATCTTGGGCCAAGCCCGGCAGTTTCTACTGAGGACCATATCCCAGACTCCCCCAACTGCTCTCTCCTCCTCCCAACAGAGCCAGGTAGATTATGCCACAAGCGATGTGATATGTAAAGCGGTGCATTTATATTTCTAAACTCTCTACAGAAATGATTCAGGTCATCATAATCATGACCGCCCTCTCTCCTCCTGTTGCGGGCTCCGCTCTGTGTTGCCCTCCTGATGCGTTGCAGCTGGAGTCCCTGTGTGCGGAGCTGGACCTGGAGGTGGCTGCAGCCCTCTCCACACACCTTGGCCCCACCAGCCTCAGCCAAGAGATGGATTTCCTCTGACTGACCCAGAGGACCTTTGACCCGTGTTCAAATGCTTGAGCGTGGGGCCGACAAGAAATCTCCCACCCCATCTTAAATTCACACTTTGGTGTTCTTGGACGTTGTGTTTTGGGGGATCAGTTGTTGAAGTTGTTTTGTCGTTGCAGTTTGTGCTAATATTTATGGTCTTAGAAACTGACTGCTGTTCAAACATACATCAAAACCCCTCTACACATCATGCAGCTCATGAACCACACACACAAGTGACTTATAAAGTCTGTATTATACATTTGCATCTTCCATTGCACGGTTTACATTATATAGTTAAAAACATTTTTTTTTATTCCTCAGAATAACTTAATAAAACCATCTTACGTAAGAGGTTTATGTTTCTATGAATACACTCAGCAATCTATGAGTCGACACAGTCCATGTAGCCGTCTGGAGGTACAGGTTGGCTACAATGAATATATGGTTTCAAATTTAGGAAATGTGTGGTGTAATAGTAATGGAGAATACATTATTGTTTCAAAGCTAAAAAGTTACGATTTAAGAGGATTTGTTGAAATGGCATAGCCATCCATCAGCTATTAGTTAGTTAAATGTGCTGTGAAAATATGCCTTTCAAGTTGACTGCGCCGGCTTCTGTGTGAGCCAATTTAGGTTTTAGTCCACTCCCAGCTCATTAGGGAATCCTTCTTGCCTGTCAATCACAGGTGTGTGAAATGCAACACTTCTCAGTGGTGGAGAAACGTAGGGAGGGAGGGGACATTTTTTTGTTTTATAGTTTCAAAATCTCTTCTGCTCTTTTCTGCTCTCTGTACAACTCTCAAATCAAACCTACAGCAGCTTTAAAGGTCAGTGGTGCTTTTTAAGGAATAAAATGAGTCTGTAACTAACTGACTGAAAAAACTGTAGTTTTGAACCTTCTTCTTCCATCTGTCCTACATATCAAAATGAGGATAGAATGACTGTTCTACTGTTTACACCTTGTTTCACTGCTTAAACGGTTTTCTTTAAATCATCGTTGGCATCAGTTTGTCAAACAGGATATACACGTCTGATATTGTAAACGAGGAGTACATGGCGTATCCCTCTGAAATCAGGACCCATGTAAACACAATGTCTTTGTCCACAAAAGACCAGGGACCCACGGTCCCCCAAACAAATCCCTGAAGCTATCGGGGGAAACAGTTGACGCTCCACGGTCATCTCTCCTGTTCTTGTTGATGGACCACCTCTCCCGTCTCTGTGACTGTGTGCATGTCCGAGTACAGCTGGCTGGGCGTGGGCCGCTGCTGGAGGGGGACACCCCTCAGGGCCTCCCCCTGGGTCAGCAGGTGGACCATGGACATGTGGACGTTGAGGTTGTGAGCCTTCTCAAAGCGCTTGCTGCACAGAACGCAGGCAAACTCAAGATCGGCTTCGGCCTTGTGCTTGGTCATGTGGTACTTGAGGGAAGCACGCTGGCGGCACTGGAAGCCGCACACTTCACACCTGGGAGAGAGAAGGTGGGCACTGAGGTGGAACTGATTTTCGCTGATTGGCAGTTTGAAAGAAAGCTACGTTCAAGTTGTTTAAAGGACATTGTGTGGGAGGTCTAAATTAATAGTTTCACACTAAACACAGGATCACGATGACATTTTGGTCAGTATATTTTTTTGTGTACTTCATGGTGGGAGTGTGAGTGGATATTAAGAGAAATATGCAAAATGGGTGAAATAATGCTTTAAAAAGGTAGGAGTGAAATAGCCCAAAGGGCCATAACTGTGCGACACCTGCTTGATATCCTGGTTTAGAAGGTTTGCAGGAGTCAAGATAGGTTGACTGTGACAGCCTACTTACTGCAGTGGCTTAGCTCCAGAGTGACGCATCTGGTGGACTGAAAGATGCTTCCTCTGCTTGAAGGTCTGACCACACTGGTCACAGATGTAGTTCCTCTCGTCTGGAAACACCATGATGACGTCAAAAACAGGATAAAAAGACACACTAAATGGGAAGTAGTGCGGTGTTTGTATCATTCAGACGCAATGTTTTGCCATGATGGGGACTGAAAGAAGCAAAAACGGCATTGTGCCAAGACACATTAGAAATGTCTACTGGTTTTTTATGACCCTGGCATTGTCCTGCTCATTCACGTTTGGTGCAAGGTTACAGGTGTGTTACTAAACAGTCAATAAATAGACCATTAAGAGTGGCTAATTGTCCCCAGGATGACATGTAAACAGAATACTTTTGAAAGAATTACAATAAGACACAAATTTGTTGTTGCATTATTGTCATTGTCAATCAATTTCTATGTCACAGTGCAAGAGTCCTGAGTTTGAGTGAAAGCCACTACATTGTGGAGGAGGTGGTACCAACAAGGTAACAAGAGACAAGTGACCTAATTCACCTGTGTGAATAAGCTTGACGTGTCGCTGCAGGTAGCGGTCAATCATGAAGATCTTGTTGCAGCCAGGATAAGGACAAGGCCGTTCTCGGTTTTCCTCGTGTTGCTCCTTTATGTGCTTCTAAAAACCACATCAATACGAGAATATAATTATTAGCACTGCCGTGATTTCAGTGGTTATTCCTCTCTGTTGCGGTATATTATAGCATGCGGTGTAATAAAATACATAGGAAACCTGTTTTTTATGTTGTAAACATGTATGATGTCTGCTTGAGTCTGACCTTTAGCCCATCGGTGGCTCTGTATACTGCTGTACATCCCTGATATGGACACTTGTAGATATTGGGTAGCTCTTCACTGAGAAACGGCACATATCAAACACATTTGTCACTTCACATAGTTTGTTTTATTGTACAAATTAGTTTGGAACTGCTCTTTAGTTCCTCAATGATTGTAAAATGAAAGTAAAGTGAATCTTCTCTAGACTAGAGACTGTCATTGGGTGATGAAATGTAATACAAGACAATGTTGTCCTGCATTGCTGCAAAAAAGCTAAATCGACCAGACACTGACATTTTCATGCAACCAAATCTTCCAATCCCTAGAATATTATTGAAATACGTGGATACACTTCAATTTTAAACATACCCTTGAGGTTTGAACTTGTTCTTCCAGCCAGGCTTAGGTCCCGGTTTACCTCGGACCTTGGGCTCCTCTCGGCTGCTAGGGACTCGCCTCCTCTTGCCTGGCCCTGTCACTCTCCGAGGCCTAGTCAAAACACAAACAAACACACAAAAAAGGAATAGAGGGTGCACTCAATATGAAAACATGGATCGTTGTGTTACTCAAACCAAATAAACCAATAGATGATACTTTTGGGACGAGACAAGATTATTGAGAGCAGAAGAAGAGTTAACCTTTTATCCTGATAAGGCTGGAACAGTTCGTCGTCTGAGGTGTTTCTCTTCCTGCCCTCATCAAAGTCCTCCTCAATAGACAGATCTCTGTTTCCCCAAGAAGCACAAACGAGTCATCATGCAGGACACAGACACACATACACGTTATTGTGGACCATTTGCTTTGGGCTTCACTAGAGGCTGTCTTTTAGTGTTGTCAACATGATGCAAATGTTGAAGCGATTTACAAGTGCTTATTTACATGCCTTAAGGTGTGTGTGTGTGTGTTAACCTGTCTGACATCTCGCCGTCTGCGGTCATGTTGTGCAGCTGTGCAGGAGGCGGGATTGGCACCTGCTCACGGCCTAGGAACTCTAAACAACAATAACAACCAAGGTCAACAATATCCAAAAAGAAAACACAACATAAGTGTTTATTCAAACTGGAAAATGTTACCATGGCAGGTTTAACTTTGAGTTTGAAAACCAAAAGTTAGTTTTTATAGTGTAGTGTTACTGGCATCATATACTATATGAATGTTCTCAGTGTGTAACCATCGCTAATTGTATATGGTACCAGCTTGCAAGGTCCACACACACACATGCACACCATGGAGGGGTTCCTGTTCCTCAGACCAACATCCCACCAACTCATCAAACTGCTAAGCACCCCCGCCCTGAAGTAGGTCTCTTGCACTACTGGTCCCCAGCTACAGAGAGGTGGATGGTCAGATGGTGTAAGGAATCTCTTCTTCTCACCGTCTTCTGGGTACGCAGCGCCATCGTTCCGGCCTGAGTGGTGCGTCAGTGGAGCACCTGCAGATAGACTGGGCTGGCCCCCGCCTACTTCATCATCGTGGTCTTCTTCTTCCTGCGTGTTGACATCCCCTTCGTCTCCGTCTTCACACGCCCCTTCGCCGCCACCCAATAGAGCACAGCTTATTTCGGCCACATATCCCGGATTACTATTGGCGTCAGCGGTGCGCTGCGTGTCCATGATGTAACTGTGACCACTCAAGCAGCCCCACACGGCCCGAACCGAGCCCCAGCACTGGCCCTCCAGCACCTCCTTGAGGTCGGGGCAGGAACGGCAGGCCTCCCCATGGCAGTGAGCCCAGGACACCAGGCTATGGAGGCACTTGGGGTCGGACGTGAAAGACGGCGGCACTACGAACAGGAATGAAGAATAGTGAGACAAGGTTAAATCGATGGAGGATGCTTTTATTTGGGTGATTATTTAAAATCAATGAAATCGATTGATGCAAAGTTTTCATGATAACAAGGAGGAGAAGGAGGACAATGACATACTTGTCGAACTGAGATTCACCAATGACTGAGGACATGTTTCATTCTTCCTGAAAAAGAGACAAATGTTTGCCAACTAATAGTAAACTCATGGAAAGTGGAATGTGTATGTATATATAAATATATACGGTTCCAACTATATTCATTATATATTTGATAATATTTACCGGTCTCTAGCGTTTTCTTTGCCTACAGGCAGCAGGTTAACTCTCTGTAGAAACCTGAGCAGGATGCTGTGACATTTGTAGAAGTTGGTGTAACATTTCTTACAGACAAACTCTGACAGCCGTGGGTCACGATCCAGCGGTACCCCAACCAGCCTTTGGAAGTCAGTGTGGAAGAGGAGGGGTGACTGGGGAGCGGTGTTTTCATAGTCTTGGAACTCGGCCAAATCCTGAGGCAACTTGTTAAAGGCGTGCCGTAAGCTTCGTGGTGAGAATTTACCATGGCAGAGCCGACAGAGAGCTTGGGGTAGTCTACCTGTAGGCATTTAAACATGTTAGTATTCAGGGTCAGCCTGTGATGAGACTAGTGCAGTACAAAGGCAGGACTACAATGGCTTACGACAACTTGGCCAAATGTTAAGTAATCTTGTCCCAATTCAAAATAATAGTAGGACATTCCCACCTGATGTTTTTGATTTGCTGTCAATATGACTTTGTGTCCCGCCGACTGTTGTCATGCTTAAGTTGAAACTTGCTGACTGCTCTGGTGATGTAGGGTTGCTGTGATTAAAAGCATGTTGTACTGGTGGGGTCGGCTTGGCTTTCTTTCGTGGTCGCCCTCTGTTTCCAGGTGATTTCTGGAACCCACTGGCAATTACGTTCACGGTCCCGTTTTTTTCTTGTGAAGGATCACACAACCGCGCACGTTTGCTTTTCTTTTTCATGACTATTATTTCCAGAATCGTTATACAAACAATAAATCTCGGATATAAAAATGCTAAACAGGATCATCTGTGGTACGTATAGTAGCTATCATAACCAGATCATGTTAAGTTACCTTTGCAAATGAAATAGACTTGCGAATAAACGTTTGTCCTTAAAACGTTACGGTGCAGTAGAAAACCAAACGCAAATACGCGTAGCCACAGAAACACTAGCCAAGCAGAAATCTGGATTTTAAACGTTTGAAATCAGCTCCCAGATGTAAACATTGAAACCCGGAAGTTGTATGCACTTCAGGGACAAAAAGGCAGACAGCGCCACCCTTGCCAGAAAACTAAATTCTTCGCGATTCATATTTTAGAGATTAGTCATTTAAAAAAATCTTATAATGCCTTGTTATCACGTAAATATTAAAATAAATAAACGGACGAATATACATTGCGCAACTTCTCTTTGAATTTATTTGATCCATGAAACAATACACGATAAACAATTGATCATGTCACTCAATCAATCTGACTGCTGGACTGATCCACTCTGTGCTCGGCTATTAAATTGTTAATTTCGATTTCAATTTCTATCTGGGAAACGGGAACCACTCCTAAGTGTGTGCAACCAACACTTCCCTGAAAAACATATGTCATTTCCGGTGCAATTATGGCAGCATTTGGATCGGATACAATACTAAAGCCACTTCAAAATGCCATGAGAATGGCTAAAACTGCGATACAAATGGACGCAGAGAACCAGCATAAGGTAGTACGTCGTCTCGTTTCACTGCTGGTTGAAAGCTAGTTTAAATCTTATCAGACATAGTCAATGACATTATGTAAACAAAAATGCTATCTTCAGTCTATAACACAAGTACCGACTGCCACTATCTTTCCTACCCCAAAAAACGCTTTATGTGCTGTTAAACCTTATAGTAGCACGTTCTCTGATCCTGTAGTGAACCAGTGATTACAACTATACATTTGTATTGTTATTAATCTGTGTTCATGCATGCAGCATAAAACATACTTCTTCTCTCCCCCCCCCCGCCCAGGAAGCCTACTGTGAATACCTCAGGAGTATAAACTACATATCCCATGCACTTTTGGAAGATGCGGGGACGAAAAGTAAGATGTGTGTACATAATACAGAAAGCTATTGTACCCATTATATTTGTAGACCTCATTTAATCAGTGTTTGCATTGCCCATTAGTCCAGCACACATCCTATTGATCAATCTGGTTCTGCCCAGAAGCAGATGGCTCAGAGGCAACCTAATCATTCTACCCTGAACTGATCCAATCAACTCGAAGAAGAGTAAAAATCTGGTCAACAAGGTTATAATCAGATCTGAAATGTCATGAGATCAGAGATCATGAGATTTTTAGAAGAAATGTCATTGAAGGAAAAGTGTTTGTAATCTCTCTCTCTCTCTCTCTCTCTCTCTCTCTCTCTCTCTCTCTCTCTCTCTCTCTCTCTATATATATATATATATATATGTTGTGATCACAGAGGGGGGCGAGTTAGAGGCAGTAGAGGTGGAGCGGATGTTCCGACTAGCAGAGCAGTGTATGGAGAGAGCCAAGTCCTTCACAGGGAGGAAGCACCAGTCCTATGACCTCTCCACCCCCAGCACCTCGCCCCCACCCCCTTCCATTCTGCCCCACCAACCAGAAACACCAAAGGTTCTGAGTGCCAGCTACCATATCAGCATTGAGGAAACCCCTGGTGATTGATATAAAATTGTTCTTTCAGTTCTGATGTGATATATATATATAAATATGTGGTGAAATAAAATGTAAAAAAGTCCATCCTTGGGCAAGATGACATGAAAATATGAAAATAATTCAAAAAAGTGTCCACTAAATGACTCAATAGACTTGCTCTCTTTCTTTTCCCTCAGACACTCAATATGACACGCTTATTGATGTAGCTCCAAAAGCTGCCAGCCCGTCAAAATCTCATCACCACAGAGGGCTGTCGGAGGGGAGTGAGGAGCCCACTCCTTTTGTACCTCCTGAGGTCTTCCAGAAGCTCCAAACAGCTGAATCACAGGACACAAGCAGAAAGTAAGGGTCACCCACAACCATGAGGCCTCACACAGCCTGTGCAAACACCATTTGATTAAATGCAGCTATCATGTCAGCAAACAATGATCTGATAAAGCGGGGAGTCCAAACCAGCCCTAACAAGTCAGTTAATCTTTTAGGATTCTCACCCGAACTATTCTCAAGCTATTAAGGAGCTGCTAATCCCCAAAGATCTATACCCCAATGGGAGTAGTTGTATTTTTACAAATACCTGTGTACACTCCTCAATGTTTTAATGTGTGTGTCTGGATTTTAGAGCGCTGACGCCCATTGAGGAAGCATCACGCGTGAACCAGAAGTTGAAAGCTAATTATGAAGCTCGGCTAGCAAGGCTCGCCCCAGGTCAAGCCTGCCAAAAGACGTCTCTGGTGAGTATGTTTTTGGCAGCACTGCCTGAACAGTGATCTGATCAAGGCCTTATTTCATGAAATGAAATGCACCCTTCAGACATTGGGATCAAACATATTGAGTTTTGTGTGTGTGTGGGGGGGGGGGCTTCTCTCAGTGGATCCATGGCCATTTGGACCCATTCTAAATGAAAGGGGAGAGGCTGAAACAACAAATGTCCTTTATGTGCATGCCCTGCAAAGTGTGTTATCTAACTTAAAGTAGGCCTACTCTCTGATGAAACACAAAATACGGATCTCTGGAGTACCGCAAAGTGTCCATGCATGCCCTGCAAATTGTGTGATGTAACTTAAAGTAGTCTAACCCCCGCGATGAACCACGAAATACTCTGGTGTACTCAGAAGTGTCCATGTGATGCAGCGGGCAGCAGCCTATATTTGGAAGCACAGCATACGTTTTAGATCGATTTCTTCATTTTATCCATTATCAGCTAAATTTCGCTTGTGCAATCCATTCGATATGAATGGCTCCAACATTTAGTGAAATAAATTTAATTCGAAACAATGACTTTTCTATTACACAGCACACATCTCAACGGAAGATAGTCGAACAAGCACCGCCAATAACAGATACCTACACGTGATGGTAAACAAATGAAGTGTGTTATTCCACGCCCTTTCCGCTTAGTATGTTTTGGAAGACAATCAGCAGTCAATCACTGCTCCGTTTCTGTTAAATTGTTCCAGGCCCATTTCTGCGGAGAACAGGAATTGCGTGGCTGGACACCATGGCTTGATTTAGACACATTCATTTTGGAATACATTATATATATAAATAGGATTATCTTCTTTTTTTTAACGCAATTTACTCCTTGTTCTAAATGGAACAAGGACGTTTTAAATATTAACTTTAACTGAATCGCAAATATCGTTCCTCTGATGCAATAGTTATTTAAACCACCAACAAAAAAAAGGAAGAAAAAAGGAAAATGTTCAGTCGTAATAATAACCAAATGGAGCCGCGAGTTTACTGGAGAAAACTGAAGGCATTCTTACAGGTAAATCCCTTTTTATTTTAATTCATCCGAGTATGTATGAAACAGTTAGCCCCCCTAAAAATTTTTTTTTTACAAATCACCAACGAAGCCTAGCCCAAGATAAACTTGCACTGTTTTTTGCCATTTTTTAAAGCCTGTTGCATACGTTCATACTCAAACGATGGATGCATTGGACTGTGAACATTTAGACGGACTTCTCGGATTTGAATACGTAGGCCTATGTAGTAAGGACGCTAATTCAATTATTATAGTTTAAATGTTTCCATGGGGGCGCACTCATAACACAAAGTATAATTTCCTCAACCGCATACCAATGGATTGATTGAGTTCAGCTGCAACTTTTCTGACTACTATGACGTCGAGTCGACGAGCATTACAAACACACAGGCATACGCCTACATTAAGGTACTGATGTATACTCAAGTAGGCGAGATCAGTTTAGCTAGCTTGCTATTTCAATTTGAGTATCCATACTTTCCCAATACAAATACTTACTTAAACGTGATGTCAGTGGAGCTATACAGACATCCCTAAAGCCGTGGTGTATGCTGGAATACATCAGGTTTTACACAGGCGCCCCTGGGAGAAACTATGCCCAGTGCTTGTATATCGAGATGTCAAATCGCAATGACCGCCTCCATTTGGATGCATAGGAGCATTGGAATGTTAGTTGTTATGTTGGTAGTAATGTTCTGGCATTGTTTAATAATTAATCGTGCAATTATTTGCGTTTCTCATGCGAGGCTTGGCAAAACAAAGTTTTCGGTATATTTAAATGGATTTAGGAGTCTTCTCAATATGGCGTAGTATCGTCAACAAAAAATCGCATGATGCATTTTGATGTACATTCCTCCTGGATATCCTGAGTTAAGTCTGAATCTTACGTTGTTTACCCAGGTCAAAATAGTTTAAATCCACAAGAAGAGTCGTTACTTAAAATGTTGTCTCTTCTACCCTTGCGTCGAGGGGATATTAATGAACAGCTGCCTTTGCCAGCAGCTGCGATGCAACAGTTCTTCTAGTCTCTTTAGATCACAGAATAGCCCTTTCAAATAAACTTAGCCAAAGGCTAGGTCAAATGCAAATGTTTGTTTCAGTCCAGTTAAAAAAAAGTGTCATGCCAGCTGAGCATGATGTAAAAAAAAAAAAAGACACAACCATGGTTTTGCATTCCAATCACAACGTTTTGAATAGGACCATTAACAATGATGTGACCCAGTAACATCCATTATAGAGTATTGGGACACACCAAATGCACCTTTTGGTACATGCACCACATTAAATCCCTTCCTAAACTATACGTCTCCTAGCTTTCAGGCCAATGTAACCATTTCAAAATTCGACATTTTAGTTGAAGCTTTCAAATCAGTATATGTACGTATGTGGTTCATGCATGCATGGACCTGTATAGCTTTTTTGAGATTAAACATAAATGGCTAACCATTGCATCCTCATGTCAGATAATCGTTAGATTTAGGTTAGAATGAATGTGACTAGGTCCTATACAGAATGTGGAGGCAGTAGCATTTTTTTCGTTCTAACATTCCCCTCTGTTTGTGACCACACAGTCCCTATCTCTCCAGCGGCAGATGATGGAGAACCTCATCATAGCCCAAGCCAGACAGGATGCTGTATCCTTTTGTTCGAAATGTATTGAAACTTTAGTGTGTGTGTGTGTGTGTGTGTGTGTGTGTGTGTGTGTGTGTGTGTGTGTGTGTGTGTGT
>JAOPJO010000154.1:15994456-16019823 GCA_027123675.1 Molva macrophthalma
CCCGGCCCGCCTCCCCGGGGCTGTTCCCCCCCGGCCCCGCCGTGGTGGGGGCCCACCCACCCGCTCCCCCCCCCCCCCCCCCCCCCCCCCTCCTCTCTCTCTTGCTCCCACTGAGCTTTATGGTCTGGCATTAGGGCTGTCAGCTGAGCAAACTGCGGCTTTGGTTTTGTTTTGTGTTTTTTTTTATTGCCTCTTAAGATAATGCTCTCTGGCTCTCCCGCAGAGAACAACAAAGGAGTGTGAGGCGTAGTAAAAAAAAAAAGAAGGGCTTTTTCATCGACTTTTTCATTAAGTCTTTTTTCATCCATCTTAAATGGACCACAGGCATGGCACAATGGTGTGTATGCATCTGTGTGCATGCGTGTGTGTGTGTGTGTGTGTGTGTGCGCGCGCGTGTGTGTGTGTGTGTGTGTGTGTGTGTGTGTGCGTGTGCGTGTGGTTCCACACAACGCATGGTTGTGTGTGTAGCGTGGACACTTCTTGCACACCGTCCCATTCATTCATGTACACAGACTACACTACTCTCTTTTCAAATGAGCTTGCGCCAAGACGGACCCACAAAAGGAAAAACAGAGCATGTTCCTATCTGATTTGCAATAAAAACCGTGAAAGCAGTGTGTTTTTACACTGCGCCCCAGCCCATAGAATCCATCCACTGTGCATCCATCAGTATTGCCAAATCCAAAGGGTTTGAATGTTGTCTGATGTAGTTTGCTTCTTGCTTAGGCAAATCATTTCATTGCTGAGTGTAACACAGAATGTAATATTTGAACATATTAGACATCACAGGCTTGTTTGAAAGAGTGACCACTTGCAACACAAAACCCAATTTACCAATCTGTGGTTATAACCTAATTTCTAGCCATAAAGTCAGAAACAAAGAAGAAGAAGACATTGTAGACATTTGCCAGAGATACCCAGACATTCGCAGTATACAGTCGACGGAATATGTCTTTAAAATCTATAATCTACAAATCTTGTTCCAGCTCGAGAGTTTTACAGCCAGAATAACCTCACCTCATTTTTACTCCATAAAGTTTATAACAAATGAACCCACGCTCGGTTTAAGAGCCGTTTAACGTCGCTTAATCAAGTCCCGGCCCTCTGAATCTTTTTGAATTGGCGACCTGTTTTAATGGTGTCTCTCCCCACCCTTGCTCCTCTTCCTCACGCAGTAACGGCACGGCCGGCAAGATGAACGGAGCGCTGGAGCACGCCGACCAGCCCGACCCGGACGCCATCAAGATGTTCGTGGGCCAGATCCCGCGCTCCTGGTCGGAGAAGGAGCTGAAGGAGCTGTTTGAACCGTACGGGGCGGTCTACCAGATCAACATCCTTCGCGACCGCAGCCAGAATCCCCCCCAGAGCAAAGGTACCGGCCGGTTGGAGACAGATGCACATCTGCAGCACGCACGCACCCATGCTCGCTCACTGGCTCGCTCGCTCGCTCACTCACTCCCTCGCTAACTCACCCACTCACTCACTCACTCACCCACTCACCCACTCACTCACTCACTCACTCACTCACTCACTCACTGTCTCACCCACTCACCCACTCACTCACTCACTCACCCACTCACCCACTCACTCACTCACTCACTCACTGTCTCACCCACTCACTCACTCACTCACTCACTCACTGAAAGACAGACAGATGCATTCACACACTCTTCTTGTTTGCTTTTTGATTGTGCTAATGATGTCATTGTCAACTACAGAAATAAAGTGTATTATTTGTATTATTATCAACTATGATTCGTCGTCATTGGTTTTTGCAGAACTGAGTTGTGACCAGGTCGTGGGGTTTGCACGCCATACCGCAATGGGCTCCCTATCTCTGCCTCTCTGTTGTTACTTTCACACTATTCTTTCTATATTTCTCCATCTCACTCTCTCGGTCTCTGTCTCTGACCCTCTCTGTCATCTGTCGCTCTTTTCCACACACAATGCCTCTTCTGTCTTATTTGCTTTCTGAGTGAATCTCAAGCTTAGAAAAGCCTGGAAACTGCAGCCTGCCAAGACCAACACACTCTTATACGCCTCGTTTTTCCACTCATTTGGAGATCACTGTGTGTGTGTTTGTTTGTGTGTATGTGTGTGTGTGTGTGTGTGTGTGTTTATGTATATGTGTGTGTGTGTGTGCGTGTGTGCGTGTGTGTGGTTGTGTGTATGGTGTGTGTGTGTGTGTGTGGTTGTGTGCATGTGTGTGTGTTTGTGTGTGTGCGTGTGTGTGTCTGTCCCAATTTTGTTGGTATGATGAACATTCAAATTCATCTGCAAACAATCAAAAAAGTATCAGTTTATGCACTTTGGGAGTGAAGGTATTCAGGCTGGGCTTCAGGATCAGCGTTTTGAACTTACAACATCCTGTTTTTGGTTAATAGACATGGGCAAGGTCACAGCCTGGGTTGTTTATTTCAGGAAGTCCCTATTTGGCCTTGCAATATCTACAATGGCTAAAAAAAAAGGGTGGGAGATGTATTCTTGATCCTTACCATTATTCAATTAACTGCACATTTTTGAGTTTGTTTTTGCAGTCCCTGCATTCTATTTAAGCCCTTTTAATAGTCTGCTATGTATGTACGCTCCACATGGATTGTTGTGGAAATATAGATTTGTTACAGATAAAATGTTTGTTTTATAAACAGACATTGTCAGCCTCAGTTCAGTCTTTTATTTATTGCCTCCGCCGGTGAGGTATTTTAATATTGGAGGCGAAGAGAGCTCAGATGTGTAGGGTCCCCATGTGGTTCCCTATATCTCTCTTCCGATATTATCCGGATTCATTGCAACGACCAAGATATAAGTGATACACTGCTGTTTAAACCCTTTTTCTTTTAGGTTACTATCCCCACATTATTACATCTTACATTTTTTAACTTGGCAGGGTGAAAATAATTTGTGCTATTTATCTTTTTAGCACTCCAGGAAGCACCACTTCTTAAAAATGCAGAGCTCTGAACAGCCACTTTAGTTTTAAATGAATGTCATTTTTTCTTAACTCTCTTGCACATGGCTTTCAATAATGTTTGACTTGTTTGTTAATTTGACGTTATTATTTAATACTTGTATTTTTATATGGTCCAAAAGACAATGTGAAAAAGATATCTGAATTTATGTTAACCCCATTAAATGTTTAATATATAATTCTAATAAAAAGGATATAGTGATTGGGTTATTCTGTAGAGCAGATGAAACCACTGCAGTTGCAACCAAGTAGCAAATTTTCTTTTGTCGTTAAAAAAAGTTTTCAAATGTATTATTTTGTCAATATATATTTCTATGAATGTATGATTAAGATGGAATGTGAACAGCTGCTGCTTGAAAATTGCATCAATAAAGGTGAACTAACAAATACTGGCATTTCTTGTAGCGTAGTGAAATACGATGAAACTTGTCTCTATTGACATCAGCAAAATAATTTTCGTATGTTTTTATGGTCCTTGTGCTGAATTCAGATGGCACTACTCTTTGAAAGCTAAATGAAGAGTGTCGTTATTTTTTCATTTCAGTAAAATAAATAATTTGTTTTCATTTCAGTGTAATTTAAAAATGCGTTATTTTGTTTCAGTATCGTTTGAGGCAAAATGTTGGTTTCGATGTGTGTGTGTGTGTGTGTGTGGAATACTCACGAGACACGCAAGCCGTCACCAGGGTGTGCACCACCACAGTTCGGCACACAAGTGCGTATCAGCAACCTCTTTTGTGATAAGACTTTTACCGAATAGATCATGGCCGTTTTGTGAACTCTGCAACCTGTGGGTATCTAAAACTTTGGTTTCCCTCACATTGACCAACACATCGGTAACGATGGCCTGAATTATTATTATTGATTCAGGCCACCGTTCGGTTGGTTTGGGCTTTCCTGTGATGTGTCAGTGAGGGAGTGTTGGGTTTTGGAAACACAATGGGGTTTTGTAAATAGAGCGCAAGTGTTTTCAATTGCATTGTGTGGTTTTCTCTGCTATCACGGAGCACGCACCGCACTACCGCAGCCAAGACCATTTGTTATTCCTTTGGTAGTAATGGATGAATCATTTCTTCCATTGCTCACTGTTCCTGTTGCCAAGTGTCCTAAATTGTTCCAGATACTTAATCACCGGCCCACGTGCCACCACACTCCTAGATCTTGTTTCATATCATGTTGCTAAGATCTTTTTTCTGTCCAGGTATACAAGGATACACAAACGCACTGTTTACACAGTTCAAAATGTTTACCAGATGACGTTTTCTTGTTAGTAACGCTACCTTTTTCCACCATGAGTGACCATCTGACGAATTGGTCACACGCCCAATCATCTTAATCCAATTTTTTTCTTCAACACAATGTTTTTGGCTTTGCTTGCATGCAATGTCTAATACCCGAAAGAGTCTGACGCGCCCTATTTTCGTGTAGCGACGAGTAAAGACTTGACAAGCATACTACCGATACCACGCTAGTTGTATACCAAGGTCTCTTATCAACAAATAAGTGTTTTTAAGTTCCCATGAAATAATTACATTTTTGTCAGAAGAGAAATATAGCCATTTTTGTTAAATGTTAAAACAGCCTTATTCACTTTCCTCTTTCTACTTCTCATAGTGTCTTCACCAATGCACTCCCAACCCCCAAACAAAGGAACGTTTTATTTTCCTATGACCAAGAGAGATGGGTGGCCCATCGGCCAGACACTTGTGCGGAAGCGGGAAAAAGGAACATTGTAGTGAAATTGCAGAGAGAATGAGGAAATAAAACCCCCTTCCCTCCACCATGCTTTGGTTATAATTTGGGAATAATCTGGATTTTATCCAACAAAGTCAAAAGAGGCCCAGAGCATATACTGAACACAGCCAGCTTTATTGGCATAACAGGAATCTTCTAGATTATAGCGCTTGTACATCAGACTGCATCATACAATTTTTTGTTGGCGACACTCTGCCATTTTTTGAATTATCGAGAGTTGTAGTAATGTAAAATCTCAAATAAATGTAAATATACCGTAGCCTCGGCTAATCCAAACTTTTGTTTTCCACGTCTCCCATTAGAAAGGTTGTGGCAGTTTCAACCACAGCAATGACTCCCCATAATGACAAATTATTTCACGCTTTATTACTAAACAATGACCAAAGCACCATTACTACACAATAACATTCCTATGCGCCTATACTTCCCAACTGGAGGCGATCATTGTGATGTGATGTCGCCATGTACAAGCCGTATTGTTGCAAACACATGCAGGCATTATGACGGAAGGATAAACAAAAACAACAACCCCCATATCCCGCTTCAGTGTGCTCTGATCCCCTCTTTTGTTGATCTAAGGGCAAGCTGCCCCACATATCGGATTGGCAAACACACAGGGGCCTGTGATGGGGTTTGGGGGTCATACGGGGAATTGGGGCCTGGGAACAGAGTCACGCTATGGCAGATATACCCACCCCCCTACCCATTTGATATGTTCCATCTTGGGTCCGATAAATATTATATGTTCACAGACTGGACCGTCTGCAATCCCGTATGAATTTGGTAGCGTGGATATCAACAGAATAAGCATGGTAACATTACATTTTTGTTGATAAAACTTTGTGTTTTTAATTATCAGACTATAACAGAAAAAGGTGATATGTGATCTTATTACCTGTCAAGTTTGCTTAACCTATCAGCCATCACAGTGTAATCGCTTTGAGATAATGGTAACAGATCATGTTCTTGCAAGAAATACAAAAATTAAAAAAAGGCACACAAATAGAATACATGCTTTTATGCATACAATAATGTGGATGGAAAACTGTGTGTGTGTTGGGGTGAGCTCTTGAGTGGGGCCTCTGTGGCAACACAAAGGGGGAACAAAGGGGGAGGATTTATGTGTTTTAGCTTTCAGCAGCTTCATCTAAAGGTCACCCTCGAGCAGGACAGTCTTTAAGTCAGCCGGGCAGCCGATGGTGAACACTGAGTGGCTGGTGGTGCATCTCTCCACCAGGACGGCGACACCCTCACCCAGGTCCAGGTGGTTTAGGAATCCAGGGGCCATGCGCTCTGGAGGGGCCACGCCTGTGTTGATCTTCACCTGCACAGACGATGGTGTGCGTGTTCGGAGGGACGCAGCAGCAATAGTGCAGGGGGGGGGAATCAAAGATTGAGGAGTGGATACAAAAAGGCTTTTCTTTGGTCCAATATTAATGTAATACACACATTCTTGCATTTAATAACTGTGTGAGTCAAAAGAATAAAGAACAGAAAGAAAGAAAAATCTAAGTTATGTTACGGTACAAATTTGGGGAAAGACGGTACCCCTATATTTAAACAGATGCTTGATTGCATCTTGCAGTATAAATACATGTGAATTAGCAATACCTGGTTGAGTTTGCAGGCCACCTCAGGGTACTCCTCTCGCAGCACCTGGCAGAACGACAAAGTGCTAGCCGCTCCCAGTGTCAGGAAGCCTGTCCCTGGCATCAGCAGCTTCTCACCAGCTCCACCTAGGGGACAGCACAGCATTACAGCTAGAAAGATATATAGTCCTCCATGTCGAGTCTTTTTCGATTTTAATCTTAATTTACTCCATACGAGGACAAAGACGGTAGGTCCACCGGTGTCACATGGGTAAACGAAGGCCCGTATCCTTACCTGTGATGAAGGTGTAGGTACAGTTTGGGTCATCCCTCACTAAGGGGAAGAAAGCCTTCCACGATACAAAGGTGCTGAGTAGCAACGTCTCAATAACCTGAGGAGACACAGCGGGAGAACATAAACAAGCCTAGTTCAAACTGAAATCCTGCTTTTGGTTGTTTTATGTTGAACCAAGGTTTGGTTCAACAAGTTTTGGTTCCAAAACTTGGTTCAGTTTATGTTGAACCAAGTTTTGGTTCAACATAAACTGACACTCATGTTCACACATGCACACCACTGACTGACTAATAAAAAACGAATACTGTACTAAAGATTGTTCAAAGATAAATATTGCTAAATCTAAAAAAATATATATATATATATTTTAAATATTATGTTTCCTGGTTGGGGAAGGAGAACTTAATTTTGTGTGTGCATGCATGTGTGTGTGTTTGCAGATGTGTACTCTCACCCATTGGAGATCTTTGAGGGACTGTGTGTGTGGCGGACCCCCCTGCCACCAGCTGAAGCCCAGTGACGAGACGATGTCTGTCACCTTCCCCACAGCCTTTAGCAGGGCCTGTTTGGCTGCCTCTACTCCCTCCTCCGTCCCTGGGGGGGAGACAGAGAGGGTTAAGACCCAGAGAAGTGGAGGAATCGTGAGGGCAGTTGGATGAATCGATGGATAGGGAAGGGTCTGAGTCTCTGCCATACATACCAACATCTCCAACTATGGTGGTGAGGTTATCCTTTCTACTGGCCGAGACAAATGACCTCAGCCTCTCCAGCCTGCTGTTGTCCCTGGAGATCACGGCTACTTTGAAACCTACACACACACACACACACACACACACACACACACACACACACACACGTTCACACACACATGCATGCACGCACGCACACACATACATACACACGCACACACGCAGACAGGCACACACACAGACACAAATTTGTCTTGGATTACTCTGTTTATCTTAAATATTAACATCAAGCAACTTGCCATTGCGATGACTAGTAAGTATACTAGAGCACTAATCACACAGCAGCTCACTTGCATCATCTGTCACGGGTGTAATCCCTTTCTCATGAAAAAGATAATTCACCTATAGACCTACATTATGCTTATCTGTGTTTATCAAGGGCATGGGTCGGATAAGCGTGACTGAACGGCAGATGGTAACTTGGTTCTGGGATCAAGAGTGTCAGCTACGGACATGCAATGTATACCCAAAGCCTCAGCACGCTTTGCTACACTCTTATAACAGCATCCTGCCACGGTCCCCCGCTAACCACCACGGACTAACCCTAACTCAAATATGACAAAATGCTGTCATATATATTTACATTTTTTTTGCCACATAAAAATCACATGGTTTATTGAACGTATAGTAATATCAATGGGGAACATATCTTTGTTACTGCAATGAGCCTAATATTTTATATTATCATTATTTTTCAAGCCAATTTTCGAGAAGAGCGTGTCCCTTGTCACGTATGCCTTATTAAATTGGCACCATGAAAAAGGGAATGTGATACAACTTTAAGGGACGTTGTTCTAGGTAGAATATACCAGCACCCTACCCATTATCCAATAAAGGCTTTATTGGAGAGCGCACAAATGTCTCGGCAGACGCAAAGATGCAAGCTGAGTGAGAAAATAATGTAAATGATAAATTAAATACAAATGACTAAGCCTGCACAGTGCAGATTTTGCCTATCATAATTCATCATTGAACATGCATAAACACCTACACGCCGTACCCAACAGTTTTGTTGGATATGGAGAATATGTGCGAAATACATAGGCCTACACCGTACTCCAAGATAGATCAACTTTTTCTGTGTGACAAGCAGAAAACGAATAAAAAAAGTATAAATTAACTCAAAATAGATAATCCAGTAAATTCCCCATTTAGAGCACTTACCTTTATCCAGCAATGCTTTAACTATTCCTGAGCCCACCGTCCCTGCCCCCCCGAGAGCTAGAACAACTCTATCCGAGTTTGACATCCTGGGTGTAGGTCTACAGGGTTGTTGAACTGCAGACTTCATGCGCTGATGTTGTCAATACTGATTGTGGCATAATCTTACCTAAGGTGCTTTAAAGACATTTCGGTTTCTGCAGTTCCGCCCTTTGGTCCATGTTAGTCAAGCCACGCCCGGTGATGAAATGAAATGTTTATCTCTATTAATTGGCGCACTGTCTTTACTCCGCACAATGAATGTGTGCGCAATAGTGTGCGTGTGTGTGTATGTGTGAGAATGAGTGAGTGCGTGCGTGCGTGAATATGAATGTGTGTGGGGTGTTCCTACAGGGCTTGTTTTCAGTCATCCATTAGATTGTAGTGGATGGGACGCCATCTGATGGATGAAATATTTGCGTTCATAAAATTACGCCTTGAAAAATAAAATGATTAAAGCATATAACGAATCACATATAATTAAAGCCATAACATTGCACATTCTTTCATAAATTTGACCAGATAACAATTATGGGACTTAGGTGCCTAATGCCTAAATCAAGAACAACTACCGGAAATTCGGTATTATGTCACGTGACAATGTTTACTTTTTTTCGGAACTTTCCCTGATAACAGGATCCACGCAGTCGAATATAACGGACAGATATAATTGACAATGGTCTAGTATATGTCTTATATAATTGCAGAAGAAAGGTTTTGGGGTGAGATTATATATTTTTATTATGAATTACTGCATAGGATTTCGTTTTCGAATGGAAATATGGTTCATTGCTTATTTATGCTAGCTAAAGCCTTCTGTCTAATTCGTGGGTGTTACGAACTCTAACGTTACCAGTTTGTAAGCTTTCTCTGTGACCGCATTGATACGAACAACTTAACAAATGGCGATTGAGCAAAACCTAAAATCGATCATTTTTAATGTTGGTAATGTCGTTTTTTGGCATTGACCAATGTGCTTCTGTTTTAGCGTTAGCAGGTTCGCTAGCTATGCGTCATATGTCTTCCTGGATTTGCTTTCGACTCCCAAGTTTAGCGCTTACACGAATATGTTTGCGTTTCCTTACGATTTATGACTTAAAGTCAGGAAATATATACCACATATTTCATAGGAGGGATCCACATGTCGTCGATTTTCGCCACTTTGGAAGATAAGGCGTATAAACTTACATTAAATTCGCAGCTCCACTTGATTTTTAGACGGAGCACTTGTAAAGTGTAAAGGGCAATTCAACGATACGTGTGTCATCACCATTTATTTTCTTACAGGTGATTCTTTTGTGTATGCCTTATTGGCGGAATCACAGCAATGAGCATCCTTTGCCAGATAACCAAAGACCTGGTGAAGAATTATGATCATTGTTTGGAGCAGCGTTTAGGAGAGGGAGCCTCCAACCTGACATGTGACGATGAGGTCCTGCGTAAGGATGCAGAGGCAATACTGGAGAACGCCGGTGCTGAGGATATGCATTCACTGGGACTGGATCCACTGAAGGTGATGGAGGAGTCTCTGAAGGCAACAGCAGCTCTGCCAGTATCCACTGCAAGTCCATGCAGACGGGGGCTGAGAGGGCTGGCCAAGGCTTTTGAAGTCCTGGAGCAAGCCACTCTAAACCTCTATCTGAGTCCCTGGAGAGAGGAGTACAAAGTTGTAAAGGTTTGTTAATTTAAATAATACAGTTTTTTGCGTGCCCTGCTACCTTTTCAACCCCTTACTAATACTTTACTTGTTTCACTCGCCTTCTCTGTCAGATGTACTCTGGTATATTCACACACTGCATCAAGCCAGTGCTGTCCACGATGCAGATCGCAAAACTTTTTGGGTTGCTAGGATACCAGCCCTGCATAGGACAGCAAGATCAGCTTCTTCGTGGATGTTCTGGAGTCCCCTCCCAGGCCCAACTCCTCCAGTTGTCCTGTGGTTTCTTCCTCGCCCGCTGTGAATGTCAGCTCCTGACGGCTGCCTTGGGGAACCATGGGGGCGAGGCGGAGTGGGAGCTGGGCATGGTGATGGAGAGGCGAAGAGGACACAGCCTGCAGGTCGGTCTGTCTGACTAGTTGATCAATCTCCCATTCAGTTGTTCTGTTTTTTTTTGTTCCTTTTTTTATTTGTAGTGAAAAAGCGTATTGTTGAAAAGGGAATCCTTTTGCTCATGTTTTTTTTAACTATTAATTACATCGTTTCTTTGTCACCACTCTGAGAAATACCTTTCAAAGTGTTCCTGCTAAACATGTATAAATAAATAATATTGATGGTTGTCTATAAACATAGTAAAACTCAGTGTCCAGGGGCACCCTTACAGGTGGCTTTAGACAACACCAAGAAGTTGCTGGACACCAACCAGACCCTAACCGAGGAAGTGTCGGAGGAATGTGGTGCAGGTGGCGAGCTAGAGCTGGATCTGTACACTGCTGGTGGGTTAAAGAGTGGCCGGGGGGAGACCGCTGGCTTTCACGATGACCATGGGGGCCCTCGTTCTCTTTCATGGGTGGCCAATCACGGCGGCCCATCACCGACTTCAATCCTCTTAACGCACAGCAACGGGTACTCTATCCCATCCTCCTCCTCAAGCACAACCGCTGCGGCCGCTGCTGCTGGCGCCACAGCCACCAGCTCTAGGGCAAGAGAGCCCCGCTGTGTCTCCACTCTCAACTGCCAACTCTCCAAGACCTCCCCGCCAAGACAAATCCCGTCGGGCGCCACCCGAACAGCGTCAGCCGCTACGAAACAAGTCGCTTCCCCCGATGAAGACTCACAGAGTCATGTCTTTGACCGAAATGAGGCTCGGCCATCCAATACAATGGCGCACGCGTCTGGGTTGACTAAGTCGGAAGACTCTTCGCCACCCTCGCCAGAGCACCTTTGTAGCTGTGTCCAAACAAGCAGTCCACGCTTGAAGAACTGCTTGAACTGCAACACTCTGCACAACAGAACCTGCCCCTCGCTGCATAAGTGTCGCAACAACGGTCACACGCTGGTCGCGCCTTACAAGAACCAGGAGGAGAGCGGTAAAACCAGGCCACTGTCGTCGCAGGGCCTCCAGGAGCCGGGCTGGTGCGGGCCTCCAAGCCGTACCAAAGACGAAGCGGCCATGCCCCTGCTTTTATGTGACACCACCGCAGATTCAATTGCCAAAACCCCTCAGCCAATCACGTACCACAGCTGTTGTGACCAGGCTCTGGATCCGCAGTACGTTTGTTTCACTTGCAAGGTCTTCCACTCTGGTGCCTGCAGAGAGTGGCTGCCCTGTGAGCAGTACCACAAAACCAAGCCGCTTCGGGTGTGCCATTGTGGGATGGCGTGCCCCAGAAAACCTCTAGTGTTGTGTAGATACTGCGGCATGGAGTACTGTAACAAGTGCTGGTACAGGAACCCCCTAGAATGCGCCTGTGGAGAAACTTTTGATAATCCGTCTGATCGAATTAAGTATTCGTGAAAACTATTGCACAATATAAGGCACTTCCAGCCAAATCACAGTGCCTTATTGGAATCAAAATTCACTCATTCATTCATAACATGAAATGTAACGTCAAAATGGCAAGCTGAAATATTCTGCCTTCATTTTTGCAAGTGGCTTTTTTTTATTTCGGTGCTGTTTTAAACCACTGTCATTCTGTATTTTACGCATTTCATTTTATAAGTGGCCGTGCTGTACATCAGTACATCTTAAAATAATGTTATATTAATTCTTCTTGTCTCTTGCTCATTTCAATTTACATTTTAGTTGACGGCAAACTTGACAGTAATAAAATACATGCTAAAAGGGAAAACCTTTGTCATTTATTTGTATTTCCAATTGCTTCCGAACCACACCAGGTGAATCCCACGGGATATTTGCCCAAACAAATGGCAAATCACATTTGAACCACATTTGTTTTATTCAATACAGTCCCATGAATGATACCACCAGATTACCAGACTATTCCTGGTCAGGACATGGTCACACAGGGCTTAATCTGATCCCATTTATAAGCTGTGCAGTATTTTTGTCAAGACTGACAAAAGTAGACGTATGAAGTAATTTGGACAGGTCATTTCACATACATAAAATATAAATGACTAGATCTTAGGTATGGCATGGGGATCCTTGGTCGGGATCCTTGGTCAGGTCCCAGTCCCTAGTTTAGCAGATCGCACCATTAGAATACGTTCTTTGTTTATTTGGATAATAAAGGATCTGTAGGGCAGTCAGCCCATGTTCTAATGCTACTCGTTGTGCGTCTCCCACTTGACGTTGATGAAGGTCTTGCTATCCATGCGGTCAACGTAGAGCAGGCCGTCCAGGTGATCCATCTCGTGCTGGATGATTCGGGCCGGCCAGCCACTCACCTGCCACCTGACAGGTTCAGCATTCTCGTTCAGACCTGCGTAGGGGCATAGGTATCACAAATGCACACAAAAAGATGTCAAGAAATTGCTAAATGTGTGTTTGCATGTCTACTGAATAACCTCGCATTATTTTGTTTGGGTCGTTTTGAGTAAAATACAGTTTCAACACTTGGACATGAACATTCCCTCCATTGCTTATAACTAAGTTGGATTATATTTTTTCTTCCACTGTATTACCCAGTTTCTCGATTCAGAGTTCAGCTTACAGGTGTAGGCCTACCTGACACTTCCACAGACAAGTAGCGTGGAACCGTGGCAGAGAACCCTGAAATGCTCTCGCAGGCCTCCTGGAAGAGTACTGTCCGTCCGTCCAGCACACGCACAGTTGGGTTGACGAAGATCCTCAGGGGCTGGACGGAGAGACCTCGCGCCTCCCTGGACGCAGGTGAGCTCTCTTCCATCATCTTCTCGGGATACTCAAGCGCCACGATGCGTAATGGCACCCCAACCTGAGGCGCGCTCAGTCCAACACACTCCAGCCTTCGCATCACTTTTACCATAGTCTTGATGACGCCTTGCACCTCGGGGCCAGAAATAGTTGCTGGGTCTACATTCGCAGCTTGTGAACGCAGTACGGGGTCCCCAACCTGGCAAACGTGATTGTAGGGAGGACAGGAAGGTGGTCGGATCTTGCGTTTAATGTACTGGAGATATGAACGCACCCTGACGTCGGTGGAATAACAACATTTAGGGACTAGCGGGAAGAAGAGAGGGATTAATTGATAGCCGGAGGCTGTGGCAGTGGCACCTCCAGTGAGGAGGGATAGCTTTGATTTAGATAGTCCAAAAGTTCCGTTGGACAATTGCAACACGCAGCGAATCATTGTCCTATTCATAGCTCAGTCCTATTCGAGGTAGCTATTAAATAAATACAAGTTATGTCAGGGCGATACCGGCGTTAACAAAAGTTTTTTTTAAGAAATGAAAAATGATTAGATTTCGGCATTACACCGGTGGTATAATCTCCTTATACACAACACGATTTCTCCATCCAATCAAGGTACTGAGCAAGGTTATTAGTTGACTAAAAATAAACGATACTTCCGTTTCCTTATAACATTATTGCCGCTATCACGATGAACGAAACGGGGAATTCTGTCACAAATGTTATATAATGGATTCCAGGTTCGTGTTCACGAAATACCGCAACATCTACACTTCATAAATCTACACATTTGTACTCAGTTAAACGAAATTCTGCAATACATTGGGGACTTTTATTTTGATAAGAGGCTGTGTTGACACCGAAGTACTTTGCAACGTTTTCGATTGTAACCGGAAACAATCAACGCGGAACAAGGGTTGTTCAATAGCCTGTTCAAATCTTGCTGGTACATGTCCAGGCCATGGATGTAGGTAGTAATGGGCGAAACTACTCAAATTCGTGAAACTTTAAAGGACTAATGGTGAATGCAAACACATAGCACTCCCTCCTCCTCAAGCAGATCTGGCTTATTTTGTGTTTTACGCATGGAAGAGAATGATGAACACATGACTTCTCCAAGCCTGCAGGAGATGATACTAGAGTATGCATGGACTCACAAGATGAAAGATTTACAAGAAGGTTTGCACTTGTTTACACATTATCTATTTAAAATGTCTTACTTGCTTACTTAAAGGTTCATACGATGTGTAACGTTGACTTTGTACTTTTGGACTTCTTTGAAAGTTAATTTACAATAACTCATGCAACGTTTGCAGTTTGCATTCGTCAACAATTTCCAGTTAAGGTTATAGACCCTTAACAACAGGGGAACCATCAATAAGTTACTTTTTGAATGACACAAAACCAATTTTATTTTTTAACACTTAGCACACTTATTTTGATAGTTAATGTGTAAAAGATAGTCAATCGCTCCATGTCATGTTTTCCAGTGACTCCAAATCAATACCAGATACTATTACTACGTTGGACAATAGGTCACACCTCTGTTTATTGGATTTCAGTGCTTCTTCCATTTTCATTAAAATATTCATATAAAATTGACATGAAGCATTGACATCCAATAAAAAGAGGTGTGTCCTATTTATCCAGTGTTGTGATAATATGTTATTGATCTGGAGTCAGTTGGTCATATGTCATGGGAGCTATTGAAAAACTATTCATATAAAATTTAAGCATTACAATTCAATAAAAAGAGGTGTGTCTTATTTGTCCAGTGTAGTAATAATATCTTATTGATTTGGAGTCACTTGGTCATATGACATATGAGCTATTCAAAAACTATTTGCATAAAATAGAAGCACTAAAATCCAATAAAATCAGGTGTGTCTTATTTATCCGTTGTAGTAATACTATCTTATTGATTTGGAGTCACTTTGTCATATGACATGGGAGACATTCAAAAACTATTCATATAAAATAGAAGCACCAAAATCCAATAAAAACAGATCCAATAAAAACTGTATAATTTGTAGTCTTCTACTGACAACACTGGGCTGAATTTAGAAAGAAGAAGCCGCTTGATCCGGAGTAAATGAATATCCGTTGAATATCCAACTTCAACGCAGTTGTGTATAGTAATGTTTGCTACCAATGTACCAATTAACAACCAGTAACAGATTGCACTATTTGTGTGTATTTTTTGTTCTTGTAAAGTTGTGGACACTTCTTTATGGATGGAAGCAAAACAGCAATATTATTCCCTCAAAGAACCATGGAGGCTACGCGTAGCATCAGCCCAGGCATATTCCATCATAAAGAACAGGGACGTTGGACGTTATGAAAGGGTGATATCCTTTTTGGAGGCATCATACAGACTTCTACCCACACTTGTGGTCGCCATCAAACACATGAAGATCATGTTTGGACTGAAGACATTGGTATTGAAGATTTATGTTGTGTGTTATGATTTTATATTGTGTGTTATGTTGTGTTCTGATGTACCACACTAAATGGAAGAAGGGTTGTGCTTGGTAAATATGTTTGGGACATTGTAATTCAGGTGGGTAACCAGGTCAGATTGGTGTGTTATTAATGTTATACATAACTTTTATTGTTCTATATTTAATGTACTTCTCATTCTAGGTAGTTATGTGGATGCTTAAACAAGGCCAAGGCATTGTTCCTATCGTGGTTAAAATCCTCCAGTTCTTTCCCAGCCACCTACCTCAATACCAAGATCACTGTGTAAGTATTGTGGTTCTAATTACTGTTTTTGAGGCAGTGCTTAACCAATTTATTTAAAGGTACAATATGTAACATTGACAGACTGCATTTAAAATGGGTATTGCAATCTAAATTCACAATAATGGAGAGAGTCGTCTCCACCCGCTCCCTAGACTCACAGCTCACGCGGGTCGCCAGGTTGAGGATATGAATGAACATCTGCTCAAGACAAGCCAAGAACGTTCTATTTATACATGCATACATTTAGAAATATTTTGAGGCAAGCTCAATTATTCATTTTTAATAATGACAACAAGTTCTACACTGAGTTGATCAGCCAATGTATACGTTTGCAATTTGTTTATTTTGCTGTCTCCATCTTTCAAATACCACTCCAAGATGGACCTTAGCCACAGCACGCTGTGCTTATGTGTTATCTGTTTAATATCTGGCGGCCCGGGGAATAGTTAATATTACACACAGGCCAAAATACAAACATAAGTTCCTACCCAGAATGGAAATGTCAATAGAGAACAAACTGTTCATACAGGCTGTAGCATTGTTTTCAGAGAAGCCAGTATTTAAATTGTGCATGTTTACCTAATCTCTGATGACCAATCCTGGTCATTGTAGGATTTAGTACAGTACATTTGTTAAATATTATACCTTTAAGGCAGACAAAGTATTTTTACCCTGTCCATTTATGTATATTATTTTATTATCAATATAATAATGTATCTTCCCCCCTTTGGTTTCATATTCAGAGCAATAAAGAAATATTTTTAATGCGAAAAAATCATCTGGACTTCAAGCTCTTCGCTCAAAGTCTTGCAATGGACAAGATGAAACTCGAGGATTACATTAAGGTTTTTTTTCCTTTGCACACACTTATTTGGTAGAAGAACACATTATTTTGGGGGCAGAAGAACAAATTGTTTTTGTTGTCGTAATATAGCACATTGAGTTACTCTAGTGAGGTTCAGCGATTCCCTTTTCTCCCACCAGGGTGCACTACAGACAGGCATAAGGTGGAAAAAGTCTTTGTTTCACAGTACTGTAGTAGCTGATTGCTTTCTGTTGATTTAATCAAACCAGGACCTATACATCCATAGATTTAACACATGCAATGCATCTTTTATTCAAAAGACCCCAGGGATGTAACTTCACATTGGCAAATTATAAAGTTTGTGAGTAATTACTAACAATGTGGAATATATTAATGTTGAACTAAGGAAAACTATAATGTCAGACATATCAAGTTCAGGACCCTGTAACTATTGAAAAAAGTCAGCCTGCATCTTTTCTTCTTTCATTAGATTTGATTTGAAATAACTATAAACAGAGTGTATTTTTGAATAGGTGACTGGCACAACTGTGGGAATAGAATAGGTATAAGCTATTTTACGATGTGTTTAATACCACTAAAACATTTTAGACCATTCGATGTTATTGTGCTACAAAATAGCCATTACCTACATTGACAATCACTTAAGAAACCACATAAAAGTGTCCAATGCTGGTTGTCTTTCAGAATCAGCTGGAGGAGCAGTATGGTGAACATTATACACAGAAAGTAGAGGACAGACTTCTGCACTATGTACACAAATTGGAGATGATGTTACCAAGAGATACTTATATTGACCAGGTGTGTGTGTGTGTGTGTTAAACTGTTCCCATTCCCAATGTAAAACAGAGTTGTTGAAAACAACTGGATCTGTGTAGACACATAATAATTATCTATAAGAAACCACAGCGTGCTGTTGGAGGATTTTATCTACTAAAAAAGATCCAACTCAATGGAACCTTCCTGCGAGCCACTGCATTCTTAGACAGAGTAGAGCTCCTACTGTCTTATCTAAACACATCATATGTTATTTTACTCTGTGTGTTGATGATGCACTTGAACTCAAGGCATCTTCAGACTGTACTCTCCCAAGGAGCACAACAAATGTAATGGGTAATATATATATACTGAGTATTAACTAAAACACAATACATTTCCATATGAATAAAACTGAATTTGCATCGTTGATTACTGTGTGATATGAATGGGTTTCCACTAGATCTTACGGCAAGAGCATACCGTGAGCTATGAGCACAAACTACTTTCGGAGATTATTGCTCAAGGCTCAATGGCCATCGCAACTTCCCTGAGGATGCTACTACAACAGGGTAAGACTACTTATGGTTCATCATTACTACTTTATCATAACATGTGGAATATTGTGTTTTTAAGTACATGTATAGTCATTGTTTTTTATCTTTAAAAACCTATTCTATTGTTTAAAAGAGAGAAAAGCATTTATTTGATCTGTATTGATGGTTTGATTTTGATAATTTAAGTCATGATAAAATTTGTCAGACAGCAGTTGAATCTCATAGGCTGATAGTGGTGCCCATAGGAATTTCTCATTGCACATTGTTTCTGGCCCTACTAATCATCGCAAATTGGTACTAATTGGTTTTCTCCTGCATTTATTAAGGTGATAAAGGCTGTTGTCCTATGAAATTCTCCTCGAAACCAGCAACAGCAGCTTTGGTGGAACCTGTTGATCTCACAGAGGCTGCTGTGAACAACATCTCTTCCGGTGCTCCTCCAAGGTGTGAGACAGCCAAAGCTCCCGAAATGGCCCTGGAAGACATGACATGGGAACCAAAAGCATTGTGCCGACACCTTTCACAAGACAGCCCTCTTCTGTTTCCTACGGCGCAGCAAGAGGACGGTTTCAGCGTGAGAGATGGTGAGGTCGGATGTCCCCAACTGAAAGAAGGGTTGGTGAGGGAAGCTGTAGACGGAGAGGCAGTGAAGAAGGGAGATGGTGGCTACAAAAAGAAGGGACCAGTCCGCCCCACGGAGCAAGAGGAGGGAGGCGGTTCCCAAAGAGATAAGGAAGCTGGGGAGGACCACAGTGATGTGCAGCTCAGCCGGAGAAGCGGTGACTCTGAACGAGTTTCCTCTTCTTCATCTTCCTCCTCTTTGCTACATTTCTGCACCAAACACCAGCGATGGGTGAGGAGCATCCTGTCTGAGTGCTCCAAAGAGTTGCAGACACAAAGAGACATTGCCAATGCTCCTTCACCTCTACTCTTCCCTTCCTCTTCCTCCTCTTCGTCTCAGGACCTCACCCCCTCCGGCCTCATCCCATGCGACCTGATCCAAAAGTCTGCTACCTGTCAGACCTCTAGCCTCTCTCCGACAACCGCCCAGGGGCCCAGTCCGACCTCTAGCCTCTCTCAGGCCACCAACCAGGGGCCCAGTCAGACTTTAAGCCTCTCTCAGGCAACCACCCAGGGGCCCAGTCAGACCTCTATCCTCTCTCAGGCAACCGCCCAGGGGCCCAGTCGGGCCTCTAGCCTCTCCCAGGGTACCGCCCAGGGGCCTATTCAGACCTCTAGCCTCTCTCAGGCAACCGGCAAGGGGCCCAGTCAGACCCCGCCCATGCATAACCCGTGCTCAGGGCCAGCAGAAAAAGATTTGGCTAATAGCACCGGAACACAGTCTGTACACCCGCTCTGTTCGTCCAAGGTCCGCTCAGTGTCCACCAAATCAGTGGCCCCAAATACATCACATTATATGGCACCATCTACAATCCCTTGCACCCTCGTCCATGAATGTTTGGCAAGCAATGAAGCAGCCGCTTTCAGCCCACTAAAACCTGAGGCTCCATCGGACTCTTCAGACGTGAAGCACAGGCTGACTGTAGACCTTTTACCAGACGGGGCTCAACCACAATTGGCCCCTGCCATTTTACCAGACGGTGCTCAACTACAATTGGCCCCTGCCATTGCTCTCCCCGTGTCTGAGCAAAATCAGCCGGCCCTCACCTTGATACTGCCTGCGCACTACCAGCAAAATGTGTCTCGTAGTAACCCGCCTTCTGTCTGCTGCCTAGCACCTGGCCATGCAGCCCAGGCTCCAGTGCCATCGAGACGTGTGACCATTCCCGAAAGAGGGTGCCACCTGTCAAGATCTTCTCAACAGACACCTGCTTCGCTTCACCCCACTTCTCCAGTCTCGTCCAAAGACTCTTCTGAAGTTTCGGTCCTGCCTCCGAGCTCCGACCTGCACAACGTGTCTCTGTCCTTCACCGGCACCGCAAGAGCGACTCCATACACTGAATTTGCCTCCGTCTCCATCTCGGTTCTCTCCCCTGTTCTGGTGATCAGGCGATGTCCTCTCCCCCCTGGCTCGCGATCTACGCTCGCCGGCGCTGTCTCCACGGTGACTGACGGGCCCCCCCTGAGCATTTCAGCTCAGGACCACCACGCGCCGTCGCAGTTCCTGCTACAGCCTTATGTGAGACTCACTAGACTGCACCCGCAGCAGTACCTCCGAGAGACGGAGCGCAGAGTTCCTCCAAGCACAGAGACACAGCTTGCTGAGAAGCAGGCCTTGGGTGATCCTCATGACGAAGGCGGAGTTGAGGAGGAGGCAGAGGAAGGAGGAGGAGAGAAGTTTCTGTACTTTGATCCTAACCTTCTCTTCTCTGGTGATGACACTTCAGGCAGTGACTCTGGGGATTCTGAGGACCTGGATTATATCCCTTCAAAGCCCAGGAGTCTCAAGCGGTTGCTAACCTGATATGTTAAAGAAGTGGCTAATATGTCAGCTGATATGTGATTACTCAATTGCAACATAAGGTGACCTTACCCTTAACCAACGCTTTTTAAGTTGTTTATACCATGAACCACACTCATCCGTACACACTCTCTTCACTGTCTGGTCAATAAAAGGCACTAAAAGTCCATAAAGAAAGGCAATTCTTTTATCACCTGTATGGGATAATGCTCTTGTGCCAGTGAGGTCGGCCGCCAAACAGAGCAAACCTGGCTTGCGAGTCCGTGAAGCCACAGCGCGGCTGTTTCATCACCTCCACGGTGTTGGAGTCCAGCTTCCCTGTCACCTCCAGGCCAAAAAACTCCTGCATTTCCCGGAGTGACTTCTCCATGGAGCCCACAGCCGCCCTTCCCCTACCTCTGGATGCAATGACCTCCTCGCTGGAGTACAGTCTGGTCAGGTAATCCTAGAGACACAGGAATATGTAAAAAATCAGATGCTCGATGTAACTATTTGGAAGGTTGAGGAATTGATTTGGCTCTGTAGTTGTGGTATAACTAATAAGCAGAATCAAACACGGATATAAAAAAAAAAATGTTTTTACCTGATTGTTGGATCCTTGACAGTAAATACAAGATCAAACAGCCGCATTCTAAGGAACATTCTTTTTTTTAATATGGAATTGTTCATATAAAATATGAATTTGTTTAATGACATGTGCATACGGCACAAATCCTATGGAATACCAGATCAATAATACCAGATCAATCCACTCCAGTCGAATTTTCCATGCAGCACTTAGGAATTGTATTTTGTCGTAACAATACTTAAAAAAACACAAAAAATAATTACCTGTGCTTTAGCGAGGTCCTCCTGACTGTAAGGAGTGGTGGGTGATGCTCCACAAAGCCCGAGAACCAGTGCCATGGCAAGGGCCTTTAAAAGCAAAGCCCCCTCCATGGTCAGAAAAAGACAAGAGGTCGGAGTTGGAGCCGTGCGCTGCGTCATGGTCTCTGGATGTGACAGGACCTTTGGTGCTAGACAGAACACAGAACTCACCTGTGTGTCTGTGTTTTGGGAGTATGCAGGGGTGAAAGTCCCTTGAGCATAATGTGTGATTGGCTGATAAAACATTCTGGAAAAATGTCTGAACAGGGCCCCTGGTTCAGGTAAACATCTAGATTGATTGTATAGATAGTCAGTTTGAGGACCGATTGTTGACATGGTGAGATAATTTGCCTGTCTGGTGACATATATGCTTTTTTATTATAGAGTATGTTGCATAGATGTTATAGCTTATAACACCATTGATAAATGTAAATGGCTATAAGAGCTATTATTTGAGTGTAATGTGTTATAAGTGGCCTAGCCATCTTATGTACAGTGGCTCTGTATTAGCCTATTTCTGACCAATCAAGGCATCTCTTCCCTGATTGAATCTTGCCTGAGATGCAACATTTCTCAATGGTGGAGAAACATAGGGATAACAGGCATGTGATTGGCAAAGAACACAAAAGCAGGAAATTATACAGATCCCCACAGACCCCTACCCCTACACCGACAGTGACATTTCATACCTTTTCCAGAAATCTACTAGGGCCACAAGTTTGCTCCATAGTGCTGATCCAGAATCTGTCCTAAAAATGGGTAGGATCAAACTGGTGGTGGCTCTACTATAGCATATCAACCCGGTATCACGCGATTTCGTGCTCATAGTCACGACAATGTATCTATTGATTCGTGTCTCAGAGCACGATTGTCCGACTTTTTTCGTGCTACACAGAACGAAATGTAAACCCATGCATTTTTAATAGGAGCGTTTCTCAGACTTTTTCGTGCTATACAGAACGACATTTAAACCAATGCATTTCATTTGGGAGATTTTCTTCGACTTCAGAAGGGGGGTGCGCAGATAGTACAGTGCAACTCATAGTTGCGTATACGTTAAAACAGCAAATGCAACAAGGGTAAATGCCGTGTATCATGGGTACTCCGATTTTTCTGATTTTTGCAGCAGACCTCCTCAAAAACTGAAACTAACCATGTCCCTTCAACCCAGTCCCACACCAAAATGTAGTATAACTACGTTGGTCCACAGCGGAAAACGTAGTAGTTTTGCAATAACGGCTCTAAAAATATGACATGCCTACGTTTTCAATCGTTGCTATGGTGGTTGCTATGGACGCTGCTATCGCTGAAAACCAAACATGGCTGACATTCATTTGATTATCAGTGGAAAATGCAATATGAATATTGTTTCGGCATTAAAATGCGTTTTGATACCAGTTCTAGTTAAAAATGTGCCTTTTAAACGTTTTTCATGCTTAATTGGGGGTTTTGAGGGACTATAATCGGGGTAGGCTATATTCTGTTTAAGAAATAACCAAAATAACATATTTTATAACACATCATGTTTTTCAAACATGTGGAGCAATGAGCTACATTTTTGTTCGGAATACCCCAGCCCCCAGTTGTCGTATTGTGGCGATCACGGCTGTGGCCATGGCCGCAAAGCACCTTGGGAGGGACGGCAAGCGGCACCGCCACCCAAGTAGACGTGCGGGTGGGAGATATGGTGCGGGTGGGGTCGTGCGGTGTAAGGGACACGAGAGTTGTAAACTGCTAAACCGTTGTGCCCGTCTGGTCCATCCCGTGTTGCTCGCCACAGTATATATATATGCGCTTGTTCACATGTGGCCGTTACTTCTTTTTCTGTAACATGCATGCATATATCCTGTATTAACTACATGAACATGTTATATGGACACAATATTTTTAACAACCCCTGAACATATTGATTCAAGGTTCCTGTGATAGGAGCGGAACGATGTGATAGGGAACATTAATGTACACAATGTAAGCACAGTTCACAGTGCAAACGAGTTTATTAGTTCCGTGTAAAGTGTCATTTACACAAACCTAGATGAGGAGGTATCACCTTAATAGTGCGCTTCAGTCATTGACTACTTTAAAGATAAATGATTTAGCCGGAGTAACTGCCCAACATCGGCAGTTAGTTAAATTCTCTACCTCACGTTTTTGGTTTCCTACCTATTATAATAGCGTTTCTAAGGGCGGAACTAATTGCCGACCTGATTTCCCGTACATCACAATTATTGGCACACCTTGCAAAGCCGCGAAAACGAAGGAAGCAACACATAAAGATACACCGCTAAAATAAGTTAACTATTAAGTAAACAAGCTTATAAAGAAAGAAAGAAGCAGATGGAAACAAGACATGATCCCTCTTAAGTACTAAGCAGTGGACGAGGTATGTTGTTTTATTTATTTAATTGGTGTAGAATTGTGTTGCGTTGTGTTACATGCTGGGCGCGTGCTTTTCATGTAATGTGTACGTGTAAAATGTGCATGCTAAGTGAAGTTTTTGTGATTGTACAAGTTCAACTCGAAGCTGCGGGCTGTGTGAAGTGTGTGTATATTGTGTTGTAGTGTTATGTGCCACCTGTTGCGTTGCTTGAAAGACGTACATATATGTATTTTATAAACTGCATTTTTATGTTATTTATTTTCTCTTTTTAACCCAGTTCTCACGGGTTGGTTGGAGCTAAAAAATAAAACCCCGTATTTAACCACGACCTCGGGCCTCGTGTACTACTTGGGAGCGACAGCCGGCTTTTACTCCAAACAATAGCTCTGCTCCAAACCACAGCGCACTCGTTGCCATAAATGCTTTTGTTTTTGGCTAACGAAAAACAAAAGGCTAACCACTGACGCACGAGCGCGACTGGGCTATGGAGGTGTGGAATAGGGCATGTTGAGCTCGAGCCGAACGCAAACGAAGATCTTCGTGGATACTTGGAAAGGAAAAATAATGTTCACGTACTTAAGCCTGTAGATGTCCTCAAATCTTCTCCATCACCCCCCCTCCCCCGAAAAAAAAATGTGTGATCTGCATGATTAACATGGGTCATGTTTTCAGGTCGGCAAATCGGGAAAAATCACATCCCTGAGGGAGGGGACCTTTTTTTTGGTTGTTCGGTTTCATCTTTCTCTCGTATGCTCTTTTCTACTCTCACTTTACAACCCTTTCCTACAGCAGCATTAAGAGATTACATTGATCTCACAACCAGTATCTCCAATTGCCGTAATTTTTCGCATATCAGTTGTTGATTTCAACTTTGAAAAACAAATAATGAACAAGATATTAAATTGAATGTCTTTATTGTTGATTGAATCGTTTGTCAATACATAGTACAGATAAATAAGATTGAAAAATGTTTATTAAAGAAATAATTAATAAATTAATCTGCTTCAAAATGACTACATGTTGTTAAAAAATATTATTAAGAAATGTAACACTGGTTTATTCACTGTTAATGACATTGGTTGTTAAAACACAATATGAGGTCAGATTCTTCTAGTTGTTGCATCGCAGGAAGTAATTGTTTTTCAGGACACGAAACAGCCTTCCGCTTCTCAGGCTGTACTCAAACATGTTGGGCCCACTGTAAATGTAGGTGAAACCTGAGGGAATAAGAACACAGCGTTGGTTTGCAGTTGTTACGATAGACGAATATGTTAAAATTGGCACAATGTAACCACATTGTCGTTACATCATTTTCATTCAAAATAATTGCAAAAAGAGAAAAACGGCTCAATTGATCAAATCAAGTTTGTTGAAAACAGTGACGGCTGTATTTTAAAAGTTTCCTAGTATATGTTTAAACCAACAACAACTTTTCCAGTGGTGATGTAGTTCAAGGGTCTAACGATGT
>JAOPJO010000154.1:16023095-16043162 GCA_027123675.1 Molva macrophthalma
AAGGCAGTTCTGAAGGCAAAAGGGGGTCCAACCCGGTACTAGCAAGGTGTACCTAATAAAGTGGCCGGTGAGTGTGTATATATATATATATAATATATAAACGGCCTAGGTCTATATAAAATAATGAAATGCCAAAATACCATGGCTCATTAAACAAGATTCGACACAGTTAGTCTAGCCCGCCCACATTTTAAAAGGGAGGATGGTTTAGTTTCAGGTTCAGCAATGATGCAACGGGGGTGTATTGTACACCCATACTTTCCACCAATGAAAATATAGGCACTATTCAACACCCATTTTCAGGGTCTTACTATAAAGCCGCTAAATGAAAGTTACCCTTTTTTAAAGTTACCCTTCTTATTGTGAATATCTTATAGGAAAAATTCCCGCAATTGGACTAGCGATTTTTACTGAGGTATTACATTTTCTCTTTTTTTTTATCCTAAATTCCTTATAATATACTTTGGTCTTTAAATCATGAATCAGCTCTGTAAGAATATTTTACGTTACAAAACCGTTGCAAAAAATTCTGAATTGTTTTATATTATCACCTTAGCAGAGGGAATGAGTTTGTAGGAATACAAATGAATTTGTATTCCTAGTATGCCTATTAGTATTTTGTTTCGTGTTATGTAATAATAGGTTTTAAAAGCTAAAGTTGCATGACTAAACGAAATGCTTTGGTGGTTTATTGTTAAGGCCTATAGAAAAGACATAAGACACATTTTTAATTGTTATTATTATTATTTATATTATTATTATTATTATTATTATTATTATTATTATTAGCCTACAATAATCAAGCAACGTTTCAAACATGTATACCTTCCTCCCGATGTGGCTTTAATTCTCTCTCATCTATTCTTTCAGACCTTTACAAAATTAAAATTTCAGAATGACAAGCAAATCATATCTGGTTCAGATGGACGCTAACGGAGTGATTGAAAATAATGTTGTAAACGGCAAAAATCTTCGCGGGGCCGGTCAGACTAGCAAAGGAGTGAGAGAGAATGGTTTCCATCAGGTCAGTGTAAACAACAGCAAATACCCAGCCAAAGTAAAGAGCCGCAGGCAGAGATGGGACGTCAGGCCCTCACAGATGGCGAACAAAACTTGCAATCCTATTAGGGACATTGTGGATGGTATGAAACTCACGCCTAATCCCGAGAAAGCCATGATCGCTCTTTCCATAGGTGAGACATATTATTTAATTGACTTTACTTTACACATGCAGAGTCTACAAAACCTGCGTTTGTAGTCCAGCTAAATATACAAACTGCTGTTGGCCTTTCTCTGATGCATCACAGCATTCGCATATTATGTGCTAACGTTTTGGCAAATGACACAGCAGTAGGCTACAATCAAATGACAAATGACTGAATTCCAATTTTAAGCAGGAATAAGGCCAATATATAGATCTACATGCAGTTTTCCTTGCTATCTCTGTTGGTCTATGTTATTCAATGGGATGTGTTCTTTTTATATGCGTTCTTTAGGGGACCCCACTGTATTTGGGAACCTTCCTACTGACTCCTGCGTCCTCCAGGCTTTGAAAGAAGCAGTGGAGTCGCAGCGGTACAATGGCTATGCGCCCTCTATCGGTGAGACCATATACTAATTTACAGTTTTACATTAAATAATGTTTGTATGTAGGCAAAACGGAGGTATACAACTCCTGATCAACAATTTTACCAAAACTATAGTAGCCTGCAAATGTCTATAGACCATTGATTATTGTCGACTAGAAGTATTATGAACAATTTAATTATGACCATGCAAGTCTTTGTGGGCAGAAGGCCTATTTGTGAGAAGACCAACTATATTATAACCTCTAGATGCTAGCTTACCTATTGGAGACCTATATAGCGAACACGCTTATCTACCACAATTAGAGGCGTCACATGCTTACTGCATTTTTCTCCTATCAGTATAAATGCAATCCTCTTGTCATGCACATTCGCAGGTTACCAGAAGAGCAGAGAAGCAGTTGCTAACTTCTACAACAGCCCTCTGGCTCCGTTGGAGGCAAAGGTAGCTTACCGTCTTCGTACTCTTGTCTTATTGTCATCTGCTAGAAGCGTACACACACACGCATGCACGCACCCACACACAAACACACAAACACACACCCGCATGCACAGCACACACACACATAGCCATACACATACACAGACACACACACACACACACACACATACATACACACACATACATACACACACACACACACACACATTCACATTAAAAGACACATGCACATACACACACACAAACACATACAAATACACATACACATACACACACACACACACATACACATACACATACACATACACACACACACACACACACACACACATGTAATGAGGTTGCCTGACCAACCTCAAATGGTTCTATTGACCAAACTTGGACTGTATGTATTCTTCATGTGTTTCTACCATTTCTCTCACCACATATTATTATTATCATGATGAGATCCAACTCAGTGGTACCCCCCCTCTCCCCTTGCTCCCCAGGACGTAGTGCTGACCAGCGGCTGCAGCCAGGCCATTGAGATGTGCATCAGTGTGCTGAGTAACCCCGGAGACAACATCCTGATCCCGTGTCCGGGCTTCTCCCTCTACAAGACCGTTGCTCTGGCCATCGGGGTCCATGTGAAACTGTATAACCTGCTGGTGAGCAGAGGGTCCGCCCCCTCACACACACGCACGCACAGACATACACATGCATGTACGCATCCAAACACATACACGCACGCACGCACGCACACACACACACACACACGCACACGCACACGCACACGCACACACACTTCTGTTGCTGGGGGTATTTACAGCAATATTAAATATTTGTACTATTAACAATAGTTGTACCTTTTCCCATTATTTTCAAACATAATATAAATATCTATTCTGTGCAGTAGTACAGGGTCAGTCCACCTGTGCAGTGATTGCTGAGCTACTCAGCAGGTTTTCCTTGTGGTCATAAGCCTTCCAGTTACTCTGCTAATGGGAAGCAGAGTTTGTTGACACAAAGGACACAATCTGGGCTTACTTCCTGCAGTGTGCCTAAGTGAGACTGCTCAACATAACTTGTTCTAGGCAGGTGTTTTTCACAATAAAATTAGGCACCTCAAACACTAAGCCACCGTTATATTAATCCACCAAATGTAAAAACATAGCACATAGACCGAGACCAATGTTATCATTATGGGGGTGACAGGTTCCCACCTTTACACACTCTAAGTCAACTACAGATTTAGGGTTGGACTAATCACTGATACACCAGTTCTTCTATGTGGTAGCCGAACTTCTGGGGGAGAAGGCACAGAGCCTGGGGCAAAAAACAAAAATGACAAGGGGCGGAGTTACGCCTAGTTTGATGTTTCGTTTTGGAGATATTCTACGGAGGAAAAATCATTTGCACGAGAGGATGAAGTTTTCCGAAGGGGATTTTAATAAGTATATTTCTAGAGGCAGTCGGCACAGTGTTGATTTGAAACCTTTATTGCCACTTTTTTTTACAGTTTACTACTGCCGGCAGAGTTTGTGTTCACCACTTACACGTTTACAAATGTTTGCCTCCAGCAACATGATTGGTCGAAAAACAAATAGGAAACGAAAGAAAGTGAAATGCCCCGTTCACCCAGATTTTAGCCTGTCTGCAAATCACACTGTAGATATTAATCTACAGTCTAGGGTTAGACATACTCTGGGCAGTATAGTGGCAAGGGTGCTGAAGGATTTGTGGTTAAATCCCCAAAGCTAGCAGCCTACCTGAAGGTATCTATGCCTAACCCGTAGCTGATCCCTGATTGCCCGAATCGGTTGTGTCTCCTTCATGATTACATCATCAAAATAAATACAAATGTAATACCTTGGTGGTGATGCCTTGCTGCCTCTGCAGCCAGAGAGGTCCTGGGAAGTGGACTTGGAGCACCTGGAGAGTCTTGTTGATGAAAAAACCACCTGTCTGGTCCTCACCAACCCCTCAAACCCCTGTGGCTCTGTCTTCAACAAGGAGCATCTCAAGGACATCCTAAAATGTAAGCTAAAGGATAAAAAAAGCTAATTTTGCCAATGTCAAATGGACCAAAGTGAGACCATCTTGAACCTAATTTATACAAGGTGAGCCAGCACCTGGTAATGACAGAATCACTGCCCTCGTGCACGGTTCCTATACCTATTTATTGTGGACAGGGCCGTGATTACATCATTTCTGGTTCACGCCGGCTCGCACAGTCCCCGCACGGTGACTATAAAGGATCAGAATCATGTTGACCTGCACACTGCACATTGTAACTGCACTATTCAATGACCTTAACTCATGTGTTGACTTAAATGGATGGATTGTTGTTGTGATGATTTGCTGCATAGCCCCGTTTTAACCCCTATGTCATTTCTGATGTCTTTTCCTCCCAGTGGCTTCAAAACACTGCCTTCCGATCCTGGCTGATGAAATATACGGAGACATGGTAAGACAACATTAAAAACAACTTGACTCAGTGGCGGAAATTATCATGAACAAATACACACACACACACACACACACACATGCACACACAAACATGCATTTACCCACTGAAGAAAGAGAGAATTGTTCTTCTATTTTGTTTTCTTCTGCTGTAGGGGGGCTGTTATGGGATCTGTACAATGCATCATTTGTGCTCATTTGTGTTGGCTGTTTGCTGAAATAATGGTGAAAAAATATATCATATATTTGAACTATGAATGTGGTTACAATTTTCTCTACATATGTAGACTCCCATCATTATGTGAGCGCTTTGTGAGAGTAAGTGGAATGCTCCTTCAGGGGTTGTTGTTTATTCGCCCAACCAACCACCCCCAGCTCCCCTTGCCTGTCCAACACAATCCACCACAATGACTTTGCACTCTTTCGGTCCCTGATGTTTGCAATTAATGCTTTTTTTTTACCTCAAGAGGGAGGGGCTTGTGAGTATCCATATAGCAGAAAGGGGAGGCGTAATGGGGAGTGGCAAGGCCCTCAGCTTAAAATGATTGATCATCTTTTGGGGTTGGGAGACTTCAGGGGCCCATGAGGGCTTGGACTGGCTCTGCTGGGAGAACCGACTCAGATCCAGTACGAAGAAGATCTTGTTACTTCCCCCTCTCCTTATTTCTCAAAAGAAAAGTGTGTGAGGGGGCAGCATAGGGTAGTGGGACTTGCAGATGTTCCAGGGAGCAGTAAAGTCCAAGTAACCATACATTTTCATACTGAGCTGTGACTCCGTGCAGTGCAGAGCCAATCAGAGCTGGGGCTGATCCCTACGTCTGGAGGTGCTTAGCTTTCGTCAAAGCTATGGTTTTAATGAAAGCCAGATAAGCAGTTCTCCGTTGCGCCGGTTCTTGCTTACGTGGAACACATCCATTTAGTCCTTGTAGTATTGGTTCTAGGAACACAAAACTTTATTAATATCATAATAATACAAAATAAAACAAAGTTTAACTTTTAAATACAGCTAGAACCACAGGGTTGCCTATATGTTAAAGAACATATGCAGGTATATATTTCATTATATCAAAGTTGGCATCAGACAACCATATTCTAACCTCTGAGTTGTTGTTCTGTACTGACATGTTCAAGTCAACTTGAACATGTCAACTTGTTTCCTATAGCCCAGTGTGCCACTATGAGCTGCCACATAATCACATCTTCACCTTGCTTGATTGCTCCTGCCCAGGTTTTCCCAGGATGCACATACAACTCATTGGCGACACTAAGCAGTGACGTGCCCATCCTGTCCTGTGGTGGTCTGGCCAAACGCTGGCTGGTCCCCGGCTGGAGGATGGGCTGGATCCTCATCCACGACCGCAACAACGTCTTCGGCACAGAGGTGCGTCCGTCCTTCATAGGCTCTGGTCTACAATCATGTCATTAAAGTTTGTCATGAAGTACACTGACTGCTTTAGTCTCAGGTCAATCTTTTATTATTGTTATTTTTTACTCATTATTAAGATCACACATAAAGCAGAGAATGAACAAGGGAAGAGTCAAATAGGTCAAATGTACTGGTAACAGCAGATGGCAGAATTACACCAACAGAAAATGTGTGGTCAAATCTTGGCCAATGAATGCTATTGAAAAGGTGAAGGGGTGAACCCCTAGTTTCTTCATTCACATGGATTTCATGAGGTGATCTCGTTTCCAGATCAGACAGGGCCTGGTGAAACTGACCCAGCTGATACTGGGAGCTTGCACTCTAGTCCAGGGGGCGCTGGAGAGCATCCTACAAAACACACCACAGCACTTCTATGACAGCACCACAAGCTTCCTCAAGGTACATCACATCACCACCACCACCCTCACCACCGAGAAGACTGTGTGCATCGACTTAAGCATAGACAGTTCATGTCAAGGGGAGTCTCGTTTGTTTAGAGTGGTTCAAAATGGCTGCAGATCAGCAGAGAGAAGGCATTCATCCATCATCATGATGACATTAATAATAAAAAAATATAATAATAATAATAATAATAATAATAATAATAATAATATACTAATATATAGGAATTTATGTTCAACAATGCTACATTTTTTTCTGTTTAGGGCCATATTGGTCTTTTATCACGGCCTTCTAAACTAGCTCTGTGTTTTGCTTTAACCAATTATGCATGCCACCTACATTCCGATAAACACATACATTGTGTATCCCAGAGTGTAGACCTTCAAGAGTGTTGTCCAGGTTAAACCGCTATTCATTCCCATTGGAACTATTTGAACAATGAGTGACATACGTTGAAATAGTTAGGCTGGATTCGGAGTGTGTGTACTAGAAACAAAAGATGTGATTATTTTGACAATGCCCTTTCCTTCTCCTCCTCCTCCTCCTCCTCCTTCTCCTTCTCCTTCTCCTTCCTCCTGCAGGCCAACTCAGAGATCTGCTTCAAGGAGCTGTCCACTGTCCCAGGCCTCACCCCAATCATGCCCTCTGGTGCTATGTACATCATGGTCAGTAGTACACAGGAACCCTCCCCTCTTGGCTAATGGGTACACTCGCATTCTAAAGTGTGCCTATTGACCTACAGGTGGGCATAGATATCGACCACTTCCCCGGGATTGACAATGACGTGGACTTCACAGAGCGCCTGGTGACAGAACAGTCTGTCTTCTGTCTACCCACCACTGTAATTATAACTTTCTTATTCCAGCCATCTGGAATGGATGAAGGAATGGATCTGGGTGAATAAATTCACCCAGATCCATCTCTTCATCCTTCCATCACCCATCCATCTACCCGATGTTTTCTAATAGATTAGGAAGAAAAACATGTTAAAAAATAACACATTGATTTTGTTTTAGGCTTTTGATTATCCAAACTTCTTCCGCATCGTGGTTACGGTACCAGCGGAGATGATGGTGGAGGCTTGTGGGCGGATTCGGCAGTTCTGCCAGCAGCACTACCAGCCGCACAGGCTAGACATCAGCGAACTGGACCAATGAGAGAGCTACAGCTTTATAGAGACACTGTTAAGAGTGAAGTCACCAAGAGTTTGTCAAAGTCTGTAAAAGAATGTCATGTTACTTCAGACCCCGTTGCAGCAAGCAAATGTTGAAGATGATTTTTGGCCAGTTTAAAATATTTTGATATAAATTGCATATTTATATTTTGTACAGGCAATTTATTTTAACCTATACTTGATTTCTTCATGGTATATTTTGTTAACCAGTTGGTTGTTATTAAATATATTATATATATTATCTTATATATGAATGCAATAAAATGAAGGAATTAATTCAATATTATTTGAAAGGATGGATTATGTATTTTTGGTGTGGTACACAAGAGTTTCCCAACTGGGGGTACGTGAGCAGGTGGATTTTACTTGGTTATTCCTACAAAACCAAGAATATTTGTTGAATTTGTTAAATATTTAGGTTGATTGTATGCTGATGAATAAAGTTGAGACCATAAATATAAGTAAACCTGCCTGGGCTATTACCAGTTAAATTACTAACCAAGTAAAATGACTTACACACACACACACACACACGCACAATTTTTCGACAACAATTTTTTTTCGAATGGTATGCATTAAAAAGCAGAATCACTGTAAATATTCAGCCTACAAACCGTGGCCTCCTGGTGGTGGGCGGGGGGAGGGGCCAAATACGCTTATGTAACCGCGTCTTTTTTATTTAATGCGATGCCGGTAACTGTTTCGGGACTTACTCTCAAATAGGATAATTTGAGACTGAGTGAAGTTGACTCTTCCCAAGGCATTGTAATCATGAAAATAAAAAAAGTTAGATATTACAAGATAAGTTAAGATTCTAAAAAATAATATAACATAAGATATAATAAGCTACAGGATATTTTCTTATATTCAAGCACTGAACAGTGCAAACGATTTCATTGTAAAAAAAATAGATATAACATTACATTTTTTTAAGGTATGCACATAATATAGCCTTAGTTGATCTATGTTATCTTGGCAGAATCTGTTCAAAAATACATTGATAGTGAAGTAAATGTACAACAGTAATAGCTGGTCCAAATGAGTCTTGTGGAACGTGTTTTTATATAAATGGAATGTAATGCATACAAAAGGTCATGATCCCAAAAATAGCTTGCTAAACAAGACACAATATGACTGCAGAGTTGTGTAATTGTTCTGTGGTTATAATATGTTTGAGGTTTATAATGGATGCAAGGCCAAAGAAAAAGTATTGGTTGCTCATTAAAGCTATATTATATTGTACATGCTTGAATGTGTGTGTGTGTGTGTGTGTGTGTGTGTGTGTGTGTGTGTGTGTGTGTGTGTTTGTGTGTGTGTGTGTGTGTGTGTGTGTGTGTGTGTGTGTGTGTGTGTGTGTGTGTGTATGTATGTATGTGTGTGAATGTGTGTGTGTGTATCAGACCCCAATGAAAAAAATCTTTACAACATAGGCTTTCCCTCTCTAGCTGCAGGCCCTCAGTCCCTGTGTGTACACCTAAATACATGAAAGTAGTGAGGTACTTCATGAATTTGTGAAATCATTAACCCCATGACAGATAAAAAGGAAGTAGATGGGGGCGGCGGGTAAGAGAGAGCAGAGTGACTGACAGAGAGACACCGGGAAAATAAGGAAGTAAAGGCACTGACTGAAAGAAAAAGGCAAAAATAATAATATTAACCAATGTGCAGACCGAGTTTTAATTTAGATTGTTGGATTAAAGAGGACCAAAGGTGAACTGAACGTGTGATCTTTTAATCCTCAAGGTCTGTTTTGTTCCTGCGACTCTGCCGGCCCGCTTGTTCAAACACGACCCACATGGAAGAGAAGGACGCACAGGTGGCAAGAATCCTAGAGCTCAATGATGGAAACCGCATGCCCATATTAGGCCTGGGCACATGGAAGGTAGTTTCAGCACACCTTTTACTTTTGCTTCACTTCTGCATTTTTACCGTGTTTTGAGTGTGAGGATCTGTCTTGCTCTTTTGTTGTTTGTCCTTTTGCCCTCTCTGCCCTCTGCCCTCTCTCTCTCTCTCTCTTGCTCTCTTACTGCAAGAAACTGACTCTTGGCTGATATCTGAGAGCAGAGACGCACAGCAGTCCAGTCAGGATTAACTACTTCTACTTTCTCTAGGTCGTTTTGTGACGAAAACTGTTTTAGATTGGAGGTAGTTATCAGTGGTAGGAAGGGCAACTGTACTATTTGGAGGATGTGAGGCTCAGTGTCAACCAATACACCAAAGTGTCTTGCATGCGCAGCAGAACATCTCTTCATTGAGAGGACACAATCTTCTCTATTCAAACCTTTGATACAAATGGAGACTTGAAAATAGCTTGGTTTTTTCTTAAACCAGAGGGATCCAGATTAGGCATTTTTAGGGGGCTGGACCACAGCATGTTTAAAAGCAGAAATTGTTCAAATAACTATGAACTGCCTTTGCTCCCTTCACAAAGTCACATAGCGTGTTTTCCATTGTGTTTCTCCCAGTCTCCCCACCTGCTGCGCTCCTCAGTGCAGGCCCAGGGGGCTGTGGAGGCAGCCATCGCGGCGGGCTACCGTCACATCGACACAGCCTACAACTACCACAACGAGGTGGACATTGGCCGGGCCCTGCGCTCCAAGATCCAGCAGGGCATCATCAGGAGAGAGGACATGTTTATCACCAGCAAGGTGGGAGCCTGTGGCCATGGCGACCAGACATCTGAAACACACAGACCCTATGCACTCCATTTGAGTTCTCCACTGTAGATTTCCACATGCAGACTTCTTTCCTCCGTCCAGAGACCCTTTGAGCCCATTATTTTGTGTGTGTGTGTGTGTGTGTGTGTGTGTGTGTGGGTGTGTATGTGTGTATGTGTGTGTTTGTGTATCCATGTATGTGTGTGTGCATGTATACATCTGTTTCTGTGTTTGTGTGTGTGTGTGTGTTTTTGTGTGTGGGTGTGTGTGTGTGTGTGTGTGTGTGTGAGAGAGAGTGTGGGTGTGTGTGTGTACGTGTGTGTGTGTGTGTGTTCGTGTGTGTGTCTGTGTGTGTGTGTGTGTGTGTGTGTTTGTGTGTATGTCTGTGTACGTATGTGTGTGTGGGTGTGTGTGGGTGTGTGTGTGTGTGTGTGTGTGTGTGTGTGTGTGTGTATGTGTTTGTGTGTGTGTGACTAATAACAATAAGTGTCCTTGTCCCTGGCTCCTCAGCTGTGGTGTACCCATCATGCCCCAGAGGACATCCCTACCTGCCTTGACAAGTCCCTGGGTGACCTGCAGCTGGACTATGTGGACCTCTACCTGGTGCATTTCCCTGTAGGCCTGAAGGTTAGGTCAATGTCACATATTGAAAAAACCAATACACCTTGTAGCGACTCAGGTTTGATTCCAACCTGCCATTCCCTTCCTCCTCTGACCCACTTTCCTGTCTCTCTTCACTCTCCTGTTCAGAAAGTAGCCTGCCCCCCCCATAAAGGCATACAATCCCACAACCATGCATATCAAATAATACTATATTGTGGGCCAGACAGCTGCTGTGAGAAAAACGTCACGCAAGATGTAGTAAAGTATTAACTCTATCCAGATACTTTGGAAACAGATGTCTTAACTTTAACTTTTCAGAAAGTAGGTGATGAGCTTTTCCCAATGAAAGGTGGGGAGATGCTAACGACTGACATTGACTATCTGGACGTGTGGAGGGTAAGTCTGTCCGTCTGTCTCTCTGGTGCTTTCACCTCCGACCATACTTCAGCTAATAGATTGTGTTAAGTTCTGTGGTTCTGTGCAGGGGATGGAAGCCCTGCAGGCGTGTGGTAAAGCCAAGAGCATTGGTGTGTCCAACTTCAACGTTCTCCAACTGGAGAGACTTGTCGCTCTGGCCAGGGTTCCGCCCGCCGTCAACCAGGTACACACTATCCATTCATGTCTATAAAGGTCATCATCATCAGTCTACAGTATGTACATTATGTACAGTATATCATCATTTAAAGGTGCAGGGTGTAGAATTTAGTTGCATCTTGGCCAACCAACGGAGTGCCACCCCTCCCCACCCCCTCCCTTTCCAACAAGGTAGGAGAATGTGGTGGCCTTTAAGATGCCAGTAGGTACTTTCAAAGTGATGTCACGTCTACGATTACATCGAGTAGCCAATTATAAAGTGAAGAGGTTCCTTGATAGATTCATAAATTGTTATTAGGTATTTAGTCTTTAAAACTATAAGTCATATCTTATAAGTAAAAAAATATATATATATATTGAAAACGCTTCCTCTCTAGAGCCATTTGTCTGTTCTTGGCTACTGTATAAACATGGCAGTGCAACATGGTGTGGAAGAGGACCCTCTCACTATGTAGATATGAAAGGCTCATTCTTAGGTAATGAAAACAGAACAATTCTTATTTTCATGGGATTATACACAAATTAAAACATATTCATGAATATTGTATTCCATTTCTGCAGAGTCAGTTCCGCTACATGCCACTCAATTGTACGCACTGCACCTTGGAAAAAAGCCTGTATAGTGAGGCAAATTCCAATCTAGTTTCTGATTTACACTTCTGTAACACTGTAACACTTAACCCTTCTGATCAATGTTAATACCACACTCTGGGCTTTCCATTAGATCCCAGAAACTGTAGATGAACAGCAAACACTTGGCATTGATGCTTAACTCTGAGACTATTTTCCCCCCAATTTAGTGGAAAGGGTTCAAAAACCCTTTATTTTTTGTACAATTCGTTTTTACAATGATACAAAGCTACACTACACAGCACAACAAGAAGACAAATTAAAAACCTTGAGGCATCCTAAAATACAAAGGACCAGTCCATTCTGTGACTAGACAGAAACTGTCAGACACCCATCATTCATTGAGAGGACAGCATGTAATCCAATGCTCTGCCTCCTCTTCACCAACAGGTGGAACTGCACCCATACCTGGCCCAGATGGAGATGGTGGAGTACTGTAAAGCCAAAAACATTGTCCTTACTGCTTACAGCCCCTTTGGCTCTCCTGCAAGACCCCCAGAACTGTAAGTCTGCATCCCTCCACCATCTGTTGACTGTGGAGACTTTTGTATTTGTTTAAGATAAACATATTTAGTAACACGTGGTCACTGGGTGCTTGTTATAAATCGTGATTTAGAGCAACTGATGCAGATTTGAAATTGACTATTGGGATAAATAGGAAGGTTTAGAGCCGTTGTCGGGTGGGTTTGACAAGGGGAGAGGATAACCTCAACTACCATGTCCTGCAGTCACAGAGGGGAGAAAGATCCAGAGAAAATTCTGGAAGACCCGGTCATTACAGGCATTGCCAGGAAGCACAGACACAGCTCTGCGCAGGTCAGTGAGTGTGAGTGTGTACGTGTGTGTGCGTGTGTGTGTGAATACGTGATGAAAAAGTATTTATTTTAGGACACAGTATAGTAGAATTAGATTTAATAGAGCATGATCATAGGAAGACACAGGCAGTGATTTACCAAGCACCTTCAATGAGACAATGGATGTTCATGATTGTAGCAAATGTCCATGCTACATGTCACCTAGGTGACTTGTTTTGGGCTCCTCCAGACCAAGGACACAGGGTGGTGGTGTTAAAAATCTGGTTTATTGCAAAAATTTGATAATTAACATGGCAAGGGTGCTCCGCTGCCATCGAGGATATCTCCCCGAGTGTGTGTGGTGATGGCTGGTCTAACCTGTGCACACTGCTTTCTCAATGTGCAACAGGTGTGCAGCCTCACCCAGCCCCAGAGTCCAATCAGACTCCGCCAGGTGAGGCTGCTTAAACCAGCCCTCATCCACACACACTCCCACAATGATCCTTCTAGGGAAACTCAAACATTGGTAACACAAGCATCAAAGAGTTTAAATTAAGCAAAAGCAAAAGCTTTTGCTTCCCATGGTCTGCAACTATTTAGGTGTTATATAAGGAAACAAAATTAAACCAAGAAGTGGTTCTCACGGTCTAGGCTAGGAGCCTAGTCAATACAAGTATGGAGTTTCTGAGCTGATTAGCAGTACATAGTAAAATCAGGAAGGGGCGAAGTTGGGGCAGACAAGTTTTTTTACATTAAGGGAGTGAGGTGGTCTTTCCTGGGGAAGAGGGCCATATGCTATGGCGTGTTGGGTCTCGTGGTTAAAGTGTCAGTAGAGGAAGGGAGTTTTCTTTGAGCTTGCAAGGAGACTTCATAGGAAGGCATGTTTAATCATAACTATATGGTACAGTACCTTCAATGTTTTATGTGATGTGTCGGTCATATTTCCCACCAGAGTTAGTATGGGAGACCTGTTGTGTATGTGGGTGCGGAGGCTTGGTACTTCACAGTGTGCGTGTGTCCCAGGTATTGCTGCGCTACCACGTGCAGCGAGGTATATCAGTCATCCCCAAGAGCGACAGATCTCATCACATCCTCGAGAACACAAAGGTGACGACCTTCTCCTCGTCGCTTCCTTCGTTCTGTCCTTCCTTCCGTCCTCACGTTATCCACGTCTCTACTCCTCGTTTACTTTATAATTTCCAGTTTCACCCGCTATTGTAGCACTGGTATCTTTCCCACCCCTTTGCTTATTTGAGCACATATAGCTAAGACCAAGTTGGCCTCCAGGTGTACTGCGGACCAGTGTGTCTTTGTCCGTTGGCTATAATTCAGCTATTGCCTATAGAGAGTTCATGTTCTAAACCAAATTGTGTTTGATAAATCAATCTTTACTGGTGTTTGTGTTATCAGTAAATCCAAAACGTAATCAAAGACAAGTCAAATGAACGACTTCAATGTTCACAAATATCAGAAGGCATCAGGAAGCGTACAACATTTTATTTATTTATCGTAATGTGACAAAGGCCAAGAGAAAGTATTGTTGCACACAGATCTTTGACTTTAGTCTGACGGAGGAGGACATGGCAACACTGAGGGGGCTGGACCGTGGATGGAGACATTGTGTCCTTGACCAGTAAGACATTGTGCTCATACATAACAAACCTAACAAAATGTCATGTCAAATTGATTTATCTAATTGCTGCTACTTAGGGCTTTGGTTATGAAAAGCTTTATGGAAGACAATGTGAGACGTCATTATAATAACAGGGGTATTGGCAGTGGTATGCGCTACCAATGCGCAAACGATTGTATGTCCGTGCAGTTAAATATTTTAAAGGGGGCTCAGAAAAATGACCTAACAAATTCCTATGTATTTCTGGTTTTCAGGCTCAAGTCTCATCCTTATTACCCATTTGAATCAGAATGAAAGGGCAGTGAGAAGAAAGACTGGAGTAATACCATATTCATATTCTTAATAAGGAAACAGCCCTTGCAAGGGCTTGCAATGTTTCCTTAAAATGTTATTATTTAGTGTTTGCCTAATCTTATATCTTATGTTTGAAAATGATACTGTGAAATGCACTGGCTAAAACAAGTAGTCCCCAGATGTTTGTTGAAATTGTAAAACAAATAACTTGAATAAACTACATTTTTTGTTTATCCTCAATAAAATGCAACTAAGTTTCCTATTTGTAGCATCTTCCACAATAAAAAGCGTTATGCATTGAACACAAATCCTTTGGTAAACATTAGGAAACACAAAGAAACAAAAATAAATAAAGTGTCATTCCGACCAGTCAGGTCATTTTGTAACAGCAGTATCTTAAATTCTTTTACATATATATCACACATAAATTGACTCTATCAAGTCTGGGAGAACTCACATTTCACTGAAATGAAAATGAGCTCCGATCAACCGTATTCAACAAGTCCTCTACAGGTTGAAGTTAATCCCACAACACAATGTGTGACTCACACTCGCTCATCATCAAGCCAACCCAAAAGACCAGCGGGGAAGAACGTCGCTTCAGGTGGGGCGGTGGGGCCTCCACCCCCGCTGCCTCCCGCCACCCTCCTCTTCTTCTTCCTCGTCTCCGGGGACGACGGCGGATGTGGGGGCGGCGGCGGTGGTGGCGGGAGGCGGTCTCAGGGTGCACGTGCAGGCCGAGGCCCCCGCCAGCTGCTTGGGCAGCTCGGGGCCCCTGGCCCACTGCCCCGTGGCGGGGTCGTACACCTGCGTGGCCCTGGAGAACGCCATGCTTTCCCAGCTGTAGCCGCCCAGCACGTAGACCCGGCCGCCCCACACCCCCAGTCCCGCCTCGCTGGCCGGCGCCGGGAGGGACATTCCTTCAAGTCAATCAATCGTCCATCTTGAAGGTAAATCACTCCACACTTTACACACAATCAATAAATCAGCCTAAACCTGACGCGACACACAGCCCTGTATGTCTTGAGTGGTGCACCCCGCCCCCTCCACCTCCCCCTCCACCTTTTTGCTTTCTAAGTGCAGAGCTCTTGGCCAACAGCCTGACACTAGGCGCGAGGCATCAATCTGTCAGCGGGACGCCCCGTCAGGAAGCTCAAGTTGTCACTGGGGCATTTCCTGCCCGTCTTCCTCTCTGAGAGCCAAAGAGGCCAAAGTGCAGGCAACACTGCTCACATCCAATACTTGTTGTCTGTTGTCTGTTTGTTTGTCTGTATGTATATGTATGTGTGCGTGCGCGTGCGTGTGCATGTGTGTGTGTGTGTGTGTGTGTGTGATTTCATAATTACATGTTGTGACTGCTCCCTCACATGCAAAAGCATGTGATGCAAGAGCATGTGAGGGAGAGTGATAGAAGCATGATATCATTTGTACAGTGTTTGTGTGTGTGTTTGTGTGTGTTTGTGTATGTGTGTCACTGTGTCTGTGTGTCTGTGTGTCTGTGATCAAAAGAATGAAAGAGAAAGAGAGACCCAGAGAGAAAGAGAGACTGAGACGGTCCAGCAGCTGTGTTTCAATGGGGAACTTAAAGAAGAAAAAGGGAAACTGACACATTGCCTTGAGTCATCAAACCCGTGTCACCTTACCCAGGGTGCATGGCTCCACCTGGAGACAGACCCTCTCTTCTTACATCTCTCCCCCTCTCATCCTTTGTTGCCCCCCCCCCCGCTCCCACCCTCACAGGCCCTGAATAAAGACCCATGGGTGTGACTGTAGGACCGGGGTGTGTAAAGGTTTTAACAGGACAAAGAGTGTTTGCGTCCGCTGGCCGGGTGCTTCAACCGTTCCAGGCCCTTTTTAATTCTTTCTTCAGCCTTTCTTCTATTTCCGCCACATCGGGTCCCAGACTTCCCCAAAGATGGCAACCACGACCTTTAACCTTTTCCCCTTTATCCCGGCCGTGACAAACACACACAAACACACACACACGCAGAGTTGTCCCCCATAATCCTGCACAAATTCACAAACAGACATATACACAAACACACACACACACACACACACACACACACACCTTGAGTCTCACCGAACAGGCATCCCAGCGGGGGGTAGCCGCAGCGCTGGGCGAACTCAGGACAGTACCACACCAGCAGCTCCTGTCCCGATAGGATCGGGCGCAGGGTGTAGAAGTAGACGTCCTGACCGCTCTGGCAGGCCACCAGGTTCTGGTCGTCGGCCCGGGACGCCGGGTTGACGTAACGCATCCAGTTACTGCGCGCCTCGTCCAGGGCGTCCACGATGTGGTGTAACTGACCCCCGGAGAAGACCTTGAGGGGGAGCCGGCGGGGTGGAAGAAGGGACAAGAGAGGAGGTTCAGGTGAAGGTGTCAAAACGCAGTCGGGCTGCCGTGGGTGTGAAACCCAGACAGGGCACCGTGCCACGTCGTGTGCTGCTTTTCAAATCGAGATCTTTTTTTGGGGGGTTTGGACTTTGTGGTCGTGAGAAACGGGATGGGTAGAGTTTCACATTCAGTGTCGCAGCCTAGAAACCGATGGTTTCCACTCTGACTATTCGCATACAAGCCATACCCGCAGAGGTTTAACCCTTCGCATGAGTTATGTGTCACATTTATCACTTTATGTATTTCTCCTTTACGTTTCTTTTTTTTCCTTTAAATGTCATGTATTTTTTTGCAGCAGAAGCAGCCGCAGCATAAAGTATAAGTCATGTTCGGGCTCAGAAAGCCACTTCCTTGCCGAGTCATTGTGAGAGTTGCAACGCAATAAGGGAGAGCGTCTCTGTTTACAAAGACATGCCTGGTTTACTGGCAGTTAAACCATCGCCCAGAGAGAAAACACTGCGTCACTGCACCCACCGCAGAAAACAGCTGCGTGAATTACCAGAGGCACACACACACACACACACACACACACACACACACATGCATGCAGGCACTCAAATCACACAGTGTTCTCGCCCTGATACAGAGCAGCCTGTGGTATTCTGCAGAAATTGTGCCAAGATCTGCCTCAGATTTGGAGTTCCAGTGAACTCAAAGCTAACCAAAGCAATCATACATGTGTTATGATTGGATTATCTCTCAGTCGGTTATCTTCAGGGTATCACGCAACTTCTTCACAAAAGCCGGCCCCTCAAATAAACCCACTTCCCACATACACACAAACACCATGCCACACCAGCTACATGTCCTGGTTGGAGGCATGTACGAGAGAGGCAAACACACACACTCAAACACCCTCTCACCCTCTCACACTCTCACCCTCTCACCTTCTCACACACTCACCCTCTCACACACTCACTCTCTCACCCTCTCACACTCTCACACTCTCACACACTCACCCTCCAGAAATATTTCCGGTCGCCGCCTTTCGGGAGCGTCTCGTTGGTGTAGATCTCCCCGACCAGGGGCCCGAAGCGCGTCCCCCTGGGAACCAGCTCCAAGCTGGTCACCCCCAGCACCTTGGGGCCGATGGAGAGGGAAGGGGAGGAGGGGGACATGAGGAAATGTGTGAGTGATGGATATTGCAGTTTCAAATTCCTTCCAATGCTGTTCTCAGGTTGATTTGGGGTGAAGGGAGGTGAAGCCCCATGGTTTGAAGAGGATTAGAACAGCAGCAGATATTGAGCCCCCTAAGGTTACCTACTTATAATAACATTACTTCTGTGTCCTCTGATGCAGACGTAGTGCGGGAGACAAGACACGTATTTTATTCAGCTACAGCACTTAATCGTACTCTTCATACCACAGTAATTACAAAAAAATAGCAGTCAGCTTTAAGGTGTTAGAAATCGCACTTTATTCCACATTAATAATCGATAATCGGGTAAATGATCGTTTCCCAGGCTGTGGGTGGAAGAACCTTCTCTTGATCAATATTTCATATGGTGGTCAGATGGGTTCTCTTCTGCGCCTCCTGTTAATTATTAACCGCTACTCTTGTTCTGTTACCCTCAGGTGTGAAACTCCCCACCCAGGAGAGGAGAGGATAGGGTGTCACCGAATGACACACCCCGAGCCAGCCAATCGAATGATGACCCTTTGATGGGGGCTCCCTCTTGAACGGGCCCTGGAGCGTGGCTAATGTATCCCTATGGACCCCTTTCATAGGGCCGTATCGGGGCCACTGTATCAAATAAACAATGTGCACCCGGACACATTGTCCGTTAGCACCCTAACGCGACACACCTGTTATCAATTTGAACAAGCTTGCTCCAGTGTTTCATCTGCTAACATCGTGTGTGTGTGTGTGTGTGTGTGGGTGGGCGGGTTTGGGTTGTGTGTGTGTATGTCGCATTTTCACTCATGCGTTTGTAATTTAAAACCGTGTGTGGTAGCTTGTTGCTTCTGTTTCCATTTATCTGTGGACTTGTGCCCCCAAGTGAGACTCTCTTTCTCTTCCTCTGTCTGGATGTGAACCACATTTGAAGGTCAAAGTGCGTTGGTGTTCATTCACCTGGCAGGCACCTGCTCTGCCGGCCCTGATCTCATCTGATTAGGATCTCTCAGCTGCCGACACTCAACACTTAACCCCCCTCCACACACACACACACACACACACACACACACACACACACAAATACAGACGCACACACAAACACACACACACACACACACACACACACACACACACACACACACACACACAAATACAGACGCACACACAAACACACACACACACACAACCACACACACACACAGACACACAACCACACACACACACACACACACACTCACACGCACACACACCCATACACATACAGACAGACACACACACACACACACAAACACACACAAACACAAATACAGACGCACACACATACACACACACACAACCACACACACACACACAAACACACAAACACAAATACAGATGCACACACATACACACACACACACACAACACACACACACACACCCTCCCCCTCCCATCTATCCACACAAACAGTTAAATTTTTACTCAGGCATTTAAAATGTATTTGCTGCTTGATGTAGCAGTATGCACATGTAAATACACCCACGCACGCACACCCACCCACGCACGCACGCACACTCGCGCTGAGCCTGCAGAGTATTTACGACGGTATCCGCATATAGGTGGGTGCTTTTATGGTGTAATTGTGTATCTCCTGACAATGCCCCCCCCCCCCCGGGAATCTCAAGTAGGTAGCTACTAATCATTGAATCGCCTCAGGCCATGGGCCAATGATGAGGGAGCGTGTGTGGGGCTGCTCGTGTCCCGGGACGTACGAGTGGCAGCAGGAGGAGGAAGCGGTCCAACATTAGGACAACACAACCATAACACCCGGTCGGTTTCTTTCACGGTTGGAGGCTCCTTCTCGGAGGGTTGGCTGTGGTTGTGACTCTGTTA
>JAOPJO010000154.1:16121393-16136409 GCA_027123675.1 Molva macrophthalma
TCCACTTTCGCAAAACAACATGGTTATTGGGACAAGTTGCCCCCCCCCCCCCCCCCCAATACGTCTGTTTAAAATATAAGTGGTGAGTGTGACCAGCGGCCCAGCCCTTGAGGTTAGCTAGCCTAGTATCAGGGTGGGTTTGCCAGGGACTCTCATGTCAGCAGTACTACCGAGTCTTTGAAGTGAGCGTCGTAAAGCTCTCGCCGCCACATCTCTGTGAAAGCACTGCTTCTAACAAGTAGGAGCCATAAAAGAATGAAGGAGTGGGAAAAAGAAATATGGTGCTGTCTCAGGGATCTAGCAAAGATTTGGGGATTTCATCATTTTTCTTGGGGAAAATGTCATTGTTGTCTATACAGAATAACCTTTTACACATGACTAATGACTAAAGCTATTGTTGAGATTGTACGCTTGCTACTTCTGGCACATTAAGTGCTGTGATTTAGTTTATAAAGGGGGGGGGGGGAAAGTACATCAATATATAAAAAAATAACTGTCTAATTTTCCTCGAATCCCACACTCGCCACGCTGATGAATCGCAGCCATTGTCTGAGCACTTGACTCCAACGTCCAAAGTTCACAGGTTGCCCTCGTCTACCCTAATGTCAACACGGAGCAGACAAAAGACTTGAACAATAGAGAATGGTGGTCCCGCTCCTGAGTGTGTGTCGGGTCAGAGGGGGCCATCACCAGATAGAGAAATTAAAAATATAAAAATTAAGTAATATATATATAAGTCATTACGCACCCACACACAGTAACAGCTTCAGGCACAAGCTTCTTTCGGGCTAAGATTGCTGGAAGGGTGTGAAACGTGAAAAGACTTCCCAGGTGAGCCATGGGGGTGTGTAGTACAATGTGTGGTCATCATCCTAATCATGACAAGTGTGTTGTGAGTCCTAGAGAAGGAAAAACATTGTGGCTTCTCCTCGGCAGCCCACACCCCAGCCTCAGGTAGGCAAGTTCAGCCAGCTCACAAGCCGTCGCCAGGCCCCTACAGGAAGTGATTAAGCTTGATATGAAATCGACCTATTGCGTGTTGAATCGAGTCATTTCCTTCCAGTGAAATATGTGAACAGCTGGCGAATTGTTCACCCCGCGATGTGTGTTGTCACTCACAACCACACACACACTGCAAGTGGAGGTGTGATTTGCTTCAGTTTTTAAAAGAAAAGCCTTGGTAATGATTTTGTTGATAAAACAATGGACATGTACAGTGGAGAATGTCAAAAGTGTTGATAATAAAACAAGGGACAAAAGGAGACTTTGATAAGTTAGGGGCATTATTCACCCAAATCACTATCAAATGCATTAACTATAGCTCAGCATTATTATTCGTATTATTAATGATATACACGTTTGTATGTATCCTGTAGGAGAATATGATATGTCATTGTCTAAGAATGCAAACCCTTTGTCATAAAAGTAGATAATTATGAAGGCCTACCAGAAACCAGATGTCAAACTTGGTTTGAAATGATGCAGTTGTAATAGGATGCATATTACCATGAGTTAGGACACAACGCTAACACTATCTGCAGGCTCCGTACCCATTATTGTATGTATAACACTATTCGAGGATTCCCAATCAAATAATATAGGCCTAATGCCTCACAGCATTATTGAATCCGTGACAACAATACAGGACTGCAAGAACAATATGTCCGTCTTTTTTATGATATAGGTGAATGTTAATTTGGACTGGAGCTCAGCCATATTAAAGTAAAAATGTTTGACTGTTGCATCCAATTTGGATTTCTTTCAGCATATATTAAACAAAAGCAACGAGTTTTTTTTCCTGGTTGGAGAGGGGGGTGGGGGGGGGGCGGCTTCTGCCACAATGTTGCGATTATATTATCAGCAAATGGAACATGAAAAGTCACTGACATTCCCTTCTCAAATACTGCGTCAATGGGTGCGCGTTATCTCTTCGTGCGTACCACGTTTAGTCAAAAGACCCACATCTTTAATGTCATAATACAACGCTGTGCAAGGACACTGGGAATCTATCTTACCGTGGCCGACGCCAGGCTGCTCTCTGTCAAAGTTAAGTGGTGGGGCTCCCATCTCCTTAAGAATTTGGAGGTGAGGATTTTGCTGAGAAATGTCCGGGGATGTTTGACCACGCACACCTGAATGTCTCCTTCTTGTAACAACTTGTATCTCATCCCGCTGCTGCAATTAAGCAAGGTTCTTTTGCACGACCCTGCGCCCAACTTGTTATTATTATTCCCCTCCGGTGCCGTGGGCGCAGACATCTCCCCCAGTAAAGGTTTGTTCTCCTCCGACTGATAAAACTGGTTGTTGTGCAGCTCGTTTCCCCCGCCGCTGCCGTTGAAATCCATGGTTCTTTAGATCAGTCAAAATTGGAAATAAAAAAAACGTCGCTGACACCCGAATCGGTAGCCTAAATGTACATCAAGAAGCGAATAGGGTCGGATCGAGCTGGGGGACCCGAGCTACCGCTACACGACCTCGATTATTGAAGGAGTAATGGGGGCGAAAATGAGACACGGCAGGAGAAACATAGAAACGCCATTTAACGTCTTCAATGGCAGGTTTTCGGGATGAACAATGCTATTTATAACCGCAGAAAATGCATATATCCCACCATTTGTATCCACACAATGCCCCGTGAATTGTCTACACGGTGCGCGTCTCGCTCCCCCCAACGAGCTATTCAATATGTCCGGGCCATGGCCTCAACCATCCGGCGATAGCAGTCCAAATAGTACAATTCAATTAACACACATAAATTTACTCCGTGTTCAGAGGGAAAAAACGCAAAAAATCCAAAGGCGACGTGTGCTGTTTCTTCGTGTATTTGGTCATTAAAGGTTTATTGGCACGGTTCCTTTTTCTGTCTTTTCTCCTATCTTCGTATAGGAACAGAGCACTCCGATAGAGCGATTTGGATTGGTCCCTTGTTGTGCACGTGACACTGAAGTGACGTCAATGGGGAGGCGAGCGGACGAGCTGTGCGTCTTCTCGCCCGACTGTCTGCCGAGCGTGATTGGGGTGGGAGAGCACAGTTCCCTTGAACATAAAAATGGAGGAGGGAGGGCGCATGACTTCAGTGACTCCACTCTAGAAATGACTCCCCTTTAGAAATACGAGGGACATTTTATTTGAGAGCCGCGGCAACGTTGAATAAAATAGGTTTTTCGAGCTGACAACCCCAGGAAGTGAATCGAGGTACTCGACTAACCGGAACACGGCAACCAGACATTGATCAACGATAAGCACTCTGAGGAACATTTTCAAACTCAATTAAATAAACAAATAAGCCCGATCACCCTCAACACCCGATCAGGCCCTATTAGGCTACCATCAGTCCAATTTAAGTTTTAGAGGCATGTTATCTTTAAGTATGATTAATATTTTGATCGAATTGGGAATATTGTGAGCACATATTTCACATAACACTAAACGCAACTGGACTACGTAGGCTGATGCCTATATGATATGCCTACCACCTTGAATAAACTCCCAATAATGATACAGTCCCTTGCTGCCAAGTCAAAATAAGGTACTATAATAATGATACACTCCCTGGATGGGAAATGAAGATGAAACAATGTAAGTATGTATGTTAAAAAAGTATGTAAAATAAAATGTGCCTTGGAAAGTCCGATTAGTCAACAGGTCTATTTCAACAAGTCAAACTTCTCTGAATAATGCGTACATGAAAGACATGTGTCATCTAACTTTGACAAGATCGAGAACTTTTGGACCCAATAAACTCCCAAACATAAAACTGTAAGATAGGTGGCATTGCAACAGTTATATGCTGACATCAAGAGATAAGAAAAGGATAAAAAACGGTCCTGTTTATCTGTTGGGAGTGTACATTTTCCCAGAAAAAATATTGCCTATAGGCCTACGTTTTATGAATTTTGTGAAATGGACCCAGCCTTAAGCATAGCCAATGTGGTGTAGTGCTTGAATAAATATTACATATAAACATGCATTCCTGCATATAAAAAAAGAAACAAAAAAGATCGCAATAACATTTTCTTTCACAAGAACATGAAACTAGACAAGCATTCAAAACTCTTGGAAAGCCATGGTCATTGATGACACTCAACAGCTGTCATTCTCCAATCTATTTAACTGTAGTGTAGGCCTACACACAGGTTTTTGTTGAACGACAAAGTTCATTTATTTTTGTAACCTTTTTTTAATACTAGTCTAGTGCGTAGTTTATAACTGAACAATACAATATCTGCCTTAACTAAGAGATACATTATGTTTGAAATACTCAATATATAATACTAAAAATATGATCCCTTTTACATTTAGTTTTCTATTCATGAAAACTGTTTTGTCTTTCTATCAGCAAGGCAATGCCAACAGCACATAATCAATAACCAGACTGGCGAGATTGTTTTTTTTATATGTTTTTCCTTATTGAAGACTTCCTTAATAATCCAGCCAAAACTTTTTCATAGTATTACTGTACAAAAAAAATTGACAAGTTGATACTATAAAGAATATTCGCTTTTGGACACTTAGTTGGGGATTTTGACAATAAGCACAACATAATTAGGCTGTCCTCATCCTCAATGCAACATATCACAGAGTAACTTATTGGGCAAACATTTTGGCAAGTATTGGCCTATATATCAACCCTCTTAATGACATATTGTAGGGGAAAAAGGCAGCTGAAGACCTATGCTATACAACTATATATCAGTAGTAGGCCAACATGTCCATAAAACAAAAAATATTAATGTTGGAACCTTGCTTGTTGTGAAATGGAGACAGTTCTTGGAAAGCCATTCTTCCTTGTCCACATTTCTCCCACCAGCCCCCATAAGTCTGGTCTTTTGACCAATAACAGTGAAGGCACTCCAAATACCTTGGCGGACACACCTCCACCCTGCTCCACCCACAGTTGCACTCCGTTTAAAACTGTGTCAACATTGAGTTAATGTTAAGGTTGAGGAAAGTTCAGAGTTCAAGGAATAAGCATAACAGACATGGTTGTACATATTCAGTGTGAAATGAAAACAAGCATAGTGTTGTTTTTTGCTCGGATCCAAAAACCTGGGTTTGAGGCTCATCTTAGCTTGAGCCTGTGTGGATTTAGCTTGTTCTCCCCGAGTTTGTGTGCACCCAAGCACATGCAGGTTAGGCTAAATGCATACTTAAAAATTGAGGTGATTGTTTAAACCCTTGAACCTGAAATGGATTAGTTTCACCTTCAGGTTGTCCCATTACTACATAGCTAGGCTATGCCGTTTGCTAGTTCCTGAACTTCCTATGCAACTAATAGGGAGCATCAGCAGAAATCACATTGACTATAGCATCACCATTGTGTTCTCTGATCAGGCGGCTATAGAATAAGTTTGGATATTTTTAAAATAAACATATGACTACCGTATATGACTCTTTAATGTCAGACCCGAGGGCCAACACGCGGAGCAGACTATCCCCATGAAAAAAAAGTAGACTCCTTAGAGCTTATGTGCATAAGGCAAACTCCCACACCGTGTTTGCATTATGCGTGGGGAACATGCGTTTGTGCATGTGACGCACAGGCAGAGGTTGTGGCTAGAAGAAAAAGGGAGATATCGGCATATTTTGCCAGCACACTGTGCGTGCGGGTGGGTGGGCGTGAGGGCTCAGAACCCCTGTTAGTTGAATTACATGGCATGTCATAAGAGCCACTCGGTTTAACGAAATTATCTCCATCCTGATTAGGTTCAGAAATCCTGTTGCGCTACACTCCCAACACACCCCCGAACCCACTGCACGCCTGGCCTTGAACTCTGCATGCCCACCAACACTAACCAACTCTGATGCCCTCTGAAGTAACTCACTGTGAAGTCAGCCATCTTGAGATGAGATGACAGGAGATGGCTTAAGAGTAAAAGCACAGCATTAAAAACCGCAGTTCATTGTGTATCACACATGTATTTTTCAAATTCATAGTCATGTTAACAGGCATTTGTGTTTCGAACTTCCTCTTAAAAAACAACTTGAAAATAAAGCAAATAGCAAATGCATGTCGATTTCATGATACACATTAAATATTATAATCCTTTCTCCATCAGAAATGTATTAAGGGATTTTTGGTCAAATTAGTGTCAAATACAGAAATCTACAGCAACCTCTGAAAAGTCTGGGGAAGAAAAAGTAGAAACTCATAAACTATACCTCCAAAAATTGATTCTAATGTTCCGCCTTAAACAGCCACTCCAACTGCAATTTGGGGGGGTTTTGAGTGTGTTGCAAGGGCATTATAAGAAACAGCACATGATGATGACGCTGATGATGTCATCTTAGGCCTGTCTCAGGCTGGTAAGGGAAACTACAGTGTTGACTGTAAATGCCTGGCAGCCTAGCGATAATATCAAGCAACATGTGTACACATGCTGCACACGCACGCCAGGCCACAGCATGGAGTGCCAGGTCCCACATGAATGTAACCCCGGTGAGTTCTGTGTTTGTGTATATATTATACATTTGCCAAGTGTGTGATGGGATTCCCCCCCCCACACCCCCACCCCCAACATGTGTTCTCTCTGAGGTTGGGCGACAGCAACAGCTGTAACTCTCACAGAACAAATGGGGGGTGGGGGTTTGGGGGTGTCAATGGATGCCAAAACGGTCCACACTGACTGTAAAAGCCGGGTCAAGAGGTCAGAGAGACATCCAAATACTTAAGAGTGTTGTTGCGTCGCTCCCGCCTCACCTTCCTCCCTCCCTTCCCACAACCACAAGCACTCCCATCTATTTCTGACCAGGGCCTGTCGCTGTGCCTTGACAGAGAGACACAGACAGACCTAGAGGGGAGACCACAGGAGAGGAGGGAGGGAAGGAGGGAGTTGGCAATGCAAGTGAAACTCCCTCACCCCTTGCAATACAGTTGGTTTAAAGCTATATAGGAGAGACTGTGCTTTAACGTGTCACTTGAGGTGTCGCCTGGTGCAGAACCGAGCGAGGTACATATATGGTTGTATTAGGACTAGTGTTGTAAATAATGTATCCCGTGTGATTTCAAGTGTCTACCACGATCTCCACCAAGCATGGTCATGGCAACCTACGGCCAAATCCACAGAGGAACAAGGCAGACAAGTAAAAGATATACATCTATATATTAAATAAAGTAAGAAGCTCAAATCCCTTCCTTTTCTGAAAAGGAAAAAATCGAAATAATAAATCGAAAGCAACATTAAAAGGCCAGTGTTAGAATTAACCCAAAATTGATTAAAACAGTTCTAAAAACATACAAAAAACGTCGTACAAAAAGTAAAACACTTCTCCACCAAAATAAAAAGAGAGACCGTAACTTACAATCGCCAACATACAACAATAAAAAGAGGGTTCCATATGGTTCCTTTCAAAGATCTCCAGTCCCAGTAAAACTAAATGGTAGTGGCTGGGTGTTTCTCAGCGGCCCTGGACTCAGGGGCGTTGGGCCATTTGCTGGGGCACCGGGATGCGGAACATGCCCTGCTTCAGCTGCAGGCCGAAGAGGCGACAGTTGGCGATGCGCAGGGCGGAGCACTCCGTCTTGTAGAGGTCGTTGGGGAGCATTGGCTGGGTGCGGTGCCACGTTCCGGTGCTGCGCCGGAACTCACGGATGTAGTCAAAGCTTCTGCCTGCAGCGCGAGGGGGAGCAGGATGTATTCATACATTTAAACATCATTTATCGTCATATTATCTGGTCCTGTATTTGGAATGAAAGAGTTACATATGACACATTCCCATCGGTTAGAGTATGGTAGTTGTAGTTAAGGTAAGGTATGCATATAGATGTTGATGTTATATATTTGAGGTGGTCAGGCTTGGGTATAAAGTTAGAGATGGGGTACGTACCCCATCTCTAACTTTATACCCAAGCTGGATGATTAGGGTAAGAGATATTTAGGATGAAGTTGAAAAAAAGTGATTAGTTATTACAGCCATCATTAGCAGCATAATCATCATCATATTCCAGATAAATATCATCGATTTGGCATCTTCATTGATCTGGAACTTGAGTCACCACATCACTCCCTTTCCCGTTCTTAGTCCCGTTAGGTTGGTTATTTCCAATGAAGCACGAACACTCAAGTTTGGAATGCAGACATGCTTTAACATGGCCACTAGGTGTCCGTATTGCAGTGGTAAGGCAATAGAGTGAGTAGTGTTGATAAACAGAATGATTTACCATAAATGTATCCCGGAAAGAGGGATGGATAATGAACATCAAAAATACCACAAAGATGAGTAATCGGAAACAGTTAAAGAATGTAGATGAGAAAACATGTGAACTTAATGCAGTTCCAACTCAGAAAACAATTGGATAACTGATAGTGAAACCGAATGTGTAGGAGGAGCCCCAGTCTTTAACAACCAATAGAGCTCTATAGGAGTGTGCATGTACTGACCCGTGTCCAGGTCTCCCACCACATAGATGCTGGCTCCTATGGGCACCGCTCCGTAGACAAACGATGAGCTGGTCTGAATACACAGGTTCTGGTCATCCAAGTACATCCATCTAGATACACAGCAGGCATACAGTTAAGCACAAAATTATATGACATTACCCGCAGACTCTTCAGTTTAAGGAATCAAGTTTGGCGATGTATTGATAGTGTGATGTGAGGCTTGAAAATGTATTAGCACACATATCACATGGCTCATTCGAACTTATTAGCAGACTTTATTACAGAATAGAGCTGTCAGTCTTCCTCTATAATCCCATTAGAATTTCATTCCTTCTTTTTAATATTCTAATTATATTCACATTTTTAATGCACAAATTAAGCCTATTATTAATATAAAATTACTATGTACCTATACACTGTATACACAGGCTTATGCAATGCCAAAGCCACTATCAGCATGTGGTTGTTAAACGTTCTGCCCACTAGAGGGCATTCTACAAATAAACATTTCTTTCTTGCAAAGTAATAATAGGCACCAAATTACATTATATTAACGCCACCTCTCGACGGTGTTATTACCATTAGCTATGTTGTCCATGGTTATGGAGAGCACTGACTCAAGACTCACGTTGTAAGGTCCGTTTACATTGAACGTGATTGTTTGTCAGCGCTACAAGCGAATGTTTAATTGCACCTCGGTACGTGAATATAGGTTGCTTTCGATAACATGAAGGTATGCATTTGTATCGCAACAGTTTCGTTTTGGATACCAACTTTCTACGAAAAAGTGATAGCCTATTTTAGTTATTGAACAGGGAAACAACCTCAAAAACAAACATCTCCAAAACATGTGTGTATTAAAGAATGCACACCCACTTATCATAATCTCCCTCATCCGCGAACAGCCATTCGCTACACTATTTTACACTAGGATTAAAAAGTAAAACTGAATCCTCTAAAAACATAGGATATTTTGGGGAAAGGACGGAGCATAAACTCGTCTTCACTATCAGGTGTGACATGACAAAAGCATTTCGCTTCACATGCGGGTAGGCCAAGGCGAGAAGTGCGATATTCGCTTCCATTAGCGAACACATTTATAAAAGTAAAATAATAAACATTTCATTGGTATTCATTTCTTTACTATTTGATTTATATTGGACTCTCTGAATTCTTTCCAACAGCCCTATTGCAGAATAAATAAGAATGTATTACAGAAATGGAGCTCAAGTTGAACAGGACAAACAAACACAAAATTAAGTGTTTAAAATGCATCCAGAGTCAAAGAAGAAGTAGTCTCACATGCCAAACGCCTCTCCTCCCGCTTCTCGTTTCTTCCCTATTTTCAAAGCTAACGTCAACTCGTGTGTTCCAGTCCACTGACCTCCGCATGTCGTCGTGGTAGAACTCAGACTTGCATGTGGTCATATGTCTCTCCTCGGGGTTGTCATGCTCCTTGCTCTGCACGCCGCCAAACACGTACAGCTCCTTGCTCACGCCGCATGCCACCGAGCCAAACCTTGGTAGCAGGACAATGCCAACAAGACAGTACTTCAGATGGAGGCTCAATTAGAATGTCACATCAAAAAGAAAAAAAGAAAACGCTCAACACAAAACTATGGCTGTAGTCAACCAAAGATAATCTTGGTCGACTGAAATTCAACCAACCAATCGATTGGTTGATGGGGAAAAAATATATATATGTAAAAAAACATATGCACTTTATCTCTAGATTAATTTATCGCCGAGAGTGCACTCTACTCTACCTGCTAGCCTAAATATCACGCAAGTGCTGTTTGGAGAAACTCAGTGGGTTGCAGAGCCACTCCTGGGCCGAGTCCGACTCTGTTACGGCAGAGCTTCAATGTAAAGCAGGTCCCCAGACGAGCCCCCCAGACGAGCCACGGAGCGCCACCTCGGGCAGCGTCGGGTAGTAGATAGAAAAACACACGTCGGGAGATTCGAGTTTAGGTTTTGTTCTGTGTTTGATATAATGGCTCCCAATGGATGCCGCTGCGATTCGTGGTAAGGTGCCAATTCTGATATGTTCACATTCAAGCCTATCGAGCGTTAATCACGAAAGTTGACGGAGCACCGCAGACAACATGAAAGAAAATCAATTTTAGATTAATTATAATTATGCATACTTTTTTGGCGTCCTTTTTTAAAAAAAATACTGCCACACCGACGACTTCTGTGACTTGTCATTAGTTTGGAGAAGAGTAAATGTTCAGTAGTTACGACTAGCAGTCTTCCTTAAGTTGGTATTCCTTAATGGTATTAAACCATACCATTATGAAATCTGAAACTACGGCGCCTTGAATATTATTTTTATTAATAAATAAAGTGATTTCTAACACAATATAGCCTATCACTCAAAAATGAAATACATCAGTCTGCACATGTCCTTCCCGCCCCCGAAAATAATGTTTCAAGAAGCGCTTTTTTCCTTATGAAAGGAACACCAGATTGTCCGACGAATGAGAATTTGGTCAAACAAGTGCATATCAACCAACCAACCAACCAACCGACCAGAACTTGACAGACCTACACAACACATCACAAAATAACTTGACCCCAACTAAAATTTACATTTTCTAAGCCAATTAACCATTTAAGCAGCCTGGGCGCCATGACAACAAAGACAGGAGGGGTGGTGGAGTGATTGTTGGTAAACTAGCTTAGCTAAATGTTGTTTTTATATTTATATAAAATATTTTATATGTATTTTATATTTACTCTGTAGCTTGTGGTCACACGTAAAAAAAAAAAAGGTCTGTATGACATGGACTTGGAAACCAAAACTAAACAGCGTCATGGTGACACCAAAGCCACCTTTCACTTCCTGTAATGACTGTTACAGTGTGCAGTGTGCAAAGCCATCAATGTGCTCCAATCTACATTCAAAAGGAATTGTGTTAATCTGTCACATTGGACTCTTGGATGATGGTGAGTCACCAAAAAACAACATGTCTCTTTCCACCATTTCCTTTTACCTTCTCTCTTTCAGGGGACAGAGGCCTGTCCACTGCTGGGTCGTAGGGTCAAAGCATTCCACAGAGTCATAGAGTTTTCCGTAGGAGCCGCCAGCCATAGCATAAATCTTCTTATTCATGGCAGCATAGCAACCGATCTGAGCATGAAAAGGGGCAACAGAGTGGAGTGACACACGCACACTAGACACAAGTTCAAATGTAAACGTTAGTATGCATACGTTAGTATGTAGTATTAAACAATGCAAGTGTTTTATAAAAAGGTTAAATACTCGCCATTAAAAACAGAAAAGGAAACAGGAAGCTAATTTCTATCTGGGAAGACATTCTCTTTTCTTTAACTTACTAACCATTGCCTCTGCTCTCGCTGGATTTTTAATTTTAATTATTTTTTGTTTCTTACCTTGCGGACCATGGTCATGCTGGTCAGCAGTCTCCAGGTTTTGAGGTAGGGGTTGAACATCTCCATGGTGAGCAGCTCCATCTCCTTGTTTTCTCCTCCCAGGACGTAGATCATCCCGTCCAGCTCCACCACACCAAAGTTCTGCCGTGACTGCAGGAAGTGTCATTTAATAATGAAGCAAACCACTCCCAAAGCACCTTAAAAAAGGTATATAAAGGTTATTAATAAGACAAGCATGAATATCACCAGTAAGGGAATGTAAGGGGAGCAAAAGTGGAAAGATGAATCAGTCTTCGACTGATCTTATCCATCTGCAATCCGTAGGACGGTTACTTTCCCAATCTATTTACATTATATTAATGCAGTGGCTCACAACCTGGGGGTCCAAAATGATCCTCTCCACCCTCCTCCAAACTACTGCAAAGCTGACATCTAGTGGCCATATTAAACACAGCATGTTACAGCCTTACTGCAGATAAATGCAAATGAGTAAAATAAACCTAACCACAATGATGTTGGGATGTCCTATTAGGATATCCAACTTACACAGTGTTTATATAAAATATATTAGATTAGATATAACATCTAATCAATTTGTGTACCCAACCAGGTAAAATATAATTGCATCATTTAGCACATTACATTTGAATTGAGAAAAATCGTTTCAAAACTAATGCTAGTATACCTGCATCATAGAGGGTATGGGGCTCCAGGTGTTGGCGTCAGGGTCGTACTTCTCTCCACTATCAAGAATGTTCTTGTGTTCATCCATGCCCCCCAAGACAAACAGGAAGCCCCCTGTTTAAACAGGAAACAGACGGGTGTTAGCGACTCGTAGGCTAAATAAACAGTTAATATTGCTCAACTACAAGAGTCCTCTTTGTGCTTTATCAGAGATCAATCACTGAGCAGCAGGAGTTTTTTGTTATTACACGGATGCAATGAAGTGCACACAAATATATTATCCAACAGAAACAGTGAAAAGATTTCCACACGTAGATTAGGAAACTACAAAAACCTACTTTGGGTCCCATGTGATTTACCCATTTCTGATACAAATACTGAAATGTTATTGATTGATTGATTGTTGATTAGGAATATATTATTTTATATAGACATAGAGGTGGGCGATATGACAAAAATATCATATCACGATTTCTTTCAGGCAGGATCACGATCTTATGATTCTTTTTCATGTTTTTGATTCAACCCACTTGTGCTGGTGAAAATGATTCTGTCCGTCGGTAGTTAATTTTCGCTGTTCTGCTAAAATTAAATGGTGCCAGATGTTTTTCTCTAGTACACTGAAACACATCATTCACATGTATTTTTAATTTGTAAATCAGTCAACCTCTTCTACATTATTTTTAATCAATGCAGGTTTTCTCATGATCAGATGTGAATACCGGGCGCCGTCATGCAGAACGGAGCTCTGCGTCTCCACATAGACTGGCAACTGTTGGATTTCATAGATGTTTTATATTAATTACGGCAACTCGCCTATTCAGTGTTTCCCCTAGAATTTTTTTCAGGCCTGGTGGTACGCACCGAAAAAACCTGAACAGACAGGTGGCATATTAGCGCAGTCGGCTTCAGTCAGATTTATATTGCAATTTATATTTGCGTTCAAATGTTTGTTCACTTGGTATATCAAGACTTTAAAAAAAGTGATCACAAGGAGATGATGTCTTAGATAAAGTGCATTTATTGCATGAAAATAAATATGAACTTTGCAAAACATAGCACATCATGAACACAGTAGAGGTGTCAATCTTCCTCTATAATCCCATTCAAATTTCATTCCTTATTATTTTTTATATTCTAATTATATTGTAATTGCTCAAAAATAGCCTATTATTAATATTTTGCATTGCCAATGCCACTATGCCAATGCGAAAAGACACCATTCATTTAATTCGCACCAAGGTAGATTTTTTACGGCTCTCGCCAGTGAATATGTACGTTTAACCAATTACATTCGGGTATCTTTGTCATAGTCACCATGGACACTGTACCAGTTGTAGGACATGGCGGACGTAACAGCCTATTTACATTTCTCAACACACAGTGTTCTTACTGCATCCATAATGGTAATCTACAATCATAGAGCTAAAATTATCGCTATCTGTTATATGTATTGATCATTCATCTCGATAGCAGTCGGTGCTACAAGCGATTGTTTAATTGCACCTCGGTATGTGAATATAGGTTGCTTTTGATAACATGAAGGTGTGCAGTTGTATTGCAACAGTTTCGTTTTGGATACCAACTGTAGCAAAGGACAATGCTACTATTGTCCTTTGCTACAGTTACTTTAGTTATTGAACAGGGAAACTAACGTCTCCAAAACACACCCATTTATTATAATTCCCTTATCCGTGAACAGCCATTTGCTACACTATTTAACTCTTGGATTAAAAAGTAAAACTCCAGTATAATTGAATCCTCTAAATACATAGGGTATTTTGGGGAAGGGACGGAGCATAAGCTTGTCTTCACTGGGCTATATAGGTTAAGTATGCCATCCATCTGTTCACCTGTGATAATTATTATAGGTATATGCTGCATATTCGCATCGCGGCTGATGTAAACAGTTTTTAACGTGCATGTAGACTTTATTGTTCATCAGGCGTGACGTGGGAAAAGCATTTTGTTTTCACATGCGGGTAGGCCAAGGTGAGAAGGGCTAGATTTGCTTTCGTTAGCGTAAGTTTTGGCGTTTGAGATAAATGTTGAGCTTTTTCTTTCTTTGATACGCTCGCGCTCCGCAGTAATTTAAAGGGACTATGTTAGCAATGGCACTCGCATCGCGTCAAGATAACGCTGCGTTATTTTTATGGCATTCAATTTTTATTTTTTTTACCATTATTAACTGCATTTTCTTTTATTCATTTTTTTGGCCTAATTACAGCGGAAACACTGCCTATATAGACAGCTGATGGAAACTCTGGTTTCAAAAGATTACCTATATACCATTAAAGGTGTCATTCCCCGAGAAATCATTTAGTACTTGCTCCTTTCGAAATACGATAGCCCCCCGATAGTCACTCGGAGTTGCATATGCATGCTGCACGTGAACATTTTCTTCTACCCCCATTGCCTGCATTGGCCAATGAAAGAAAATAGACGAAAATAAACGAGTGATTCGGAAAAGCCCTACGTTCTGACGTCATTTGGTAAATTAGTATTCATGGCCTCGCCCACCTTGGCTTGCGACCGCCTGCAGGAAGACAGTATTG
>JAOPJO010000154.1:16136509-16147815 GCA_027123675.1 Molva macrophthalma
TTATCAATATCATGAATAAGTCTCGACTGGTCTGTGTACGTGTGCGTCCAATTTAGGGATGCACCGATACTGATACCGATACCAGTACTCGGACTCGGGCCCGACACTGTGCTCATGTACTCGTAAAACTTCTCAGATACAACCACCCGATACCCCTTTACAAACGTGATGTAACGTTGAAGAGCCAGTGAACCCAAAACGGTTTTCTGTTTGTCTAAACGTGGTAATTTGTCCTATATGATTGCCAACATAATAATCTACGCAATTGTATCACTGTTACCGAAAACAGTCCCCAATTCAAAGAAAAAAGGGGCACCAGCGGCGCGACGTGTGGAGCTCTGCCTGGGCAGTGGTTAACTGCGGCGTCCGAGAGAAAGTTGAGCGTTTCAGAACCTTATTGTAAACTGCTGCGGTGTGTGTGGATGGTAAAGCTCCATCTTTACAGGAGCGTCACAGTGCTGTTAGCCAATCAGAGGTGAGTAATTTGCATGTCATGAATATTCATGAGAAAGAGCCGAAATCTTGTCGTTCCTCCCCGCCCACCTCCTCCACCAAACTAGGACAGCCTGAAACAGGAGCACCAGAGCATTTTTTTCACCAAAACCAGCTCACAGGGCATTCATTAATACTAGAGACCACTGCAAAATGAATGAAAAAACAATGCAATGACACCTTTAAAGTGTAAGGGAGCCCACTGTTTCAGCTAGAATGCGTAATATCTCACACCCCTATATAGACATTACCAAATCACTACAGACCTATCATACATATGAATCCCCCAGACACAAAACACTTTTCAACTGATTTACTGACATGCCCCGGACGCGGTGCGTCCATTGGGTTTTCAATAAATGTAACACAAGATGCAGTGCTTACCGGCAGTCACCACGCCATGAGAAACACGAGCCATGGTCATTGGCTGGAGCTCTATCCAGCCCTGGCGGTGAGTGTCGTAGAGCGGACACATGCAGCGCAATGCCGCCGTCGGCTTCGAGGTCCTGCGCGGGAGAGAGTCGTGTGGTCATCATGCAAGCAGTGATACCATACTTACCATAGTCTTAGGTTATCGGAAAGAACATGCAACGTCTTTGGACTTGACTGTGGTCCACATTTTTAGTTTTCAAAAAATAGGATAAGTATGTACTCAAATGGCCCTCTATGGGTTAAATGCCTGCTATGCATGAGTTACCTGTTATTGGAAGATTTGGGGGTTGCCAGGTTACGTCAATCAAATCGGCTACACCAAATCTGATTGGATCGAGTGGGAGTACTTTGTATAAGAGATAACGAAAGCCTGACGGCAAAAAAAAGGCGCCTCTAAATGAAAAAAAAGTGTGCCAGGGAAAAGACAGAAGGCAGTTAAAAAAAATGTATAGTGGGCGGGGACTAGCTTAACCAGGGTGCTTGGTTTTTCTTTAAATACATTTTTAAAAACATATAAAAATATATGATCTACAATAATACACTCTGAAGAACAAGTAACCACTTGGTGGCAAAGGGGGAGAAACTACCCCAATGAATCAACCAACAGGTAGGCATAAACACTTACTTGCGGTCCTCTCCCCCTACGATGACGATGCACTCAGAGTAGCCTCGAGGCTTGAAGGCGGCCAGGAGAGCCTCTCCTGTCGGTGGAGGTCCCGCCAGGGCAGGCTGGCAGTGCTCTCTGATCACCTCCCTCATCAATGGCTCCCCCAGGGCCTGGGAGGGGACCACAAAACACATGGAGAACCTTACAAACTATACCAGACAATATGATTGGAAATATAAAAAAAGTAGAAATAGAGCGAGCAAATAAAAGAGATGAAATACATCAGAGGCAATAAATACATGAAACTGGGACACTAGATTTAGCATTTGGCTGCATTGGAATCCTGATTGGGATACGTGATAACAGCTTGTTTTGACCACGGAAGGTTTATTTAAAAAGGTATTTTAAGGAAAGAATTATTATTATTTATATTTTTTAGATAAGATAACTAGACTTGAATTGATTGTCGCCATGCATAAGTGTTGCCAATTAAATGTAACCACATGCAATAAAAATGGACCAGCAGCACTATCACTGAGGGAAACACTGATATCTTTGATTGGATTACCTGTTCTCTGAGGTAACATGTGTCCAGGCCATGCAGCCATACTGAGGACATCACTTCCTTCATGTGCACCTGGAAGACAACAGGGGATGATAGTCCTGAGGTGAACATACATTATACATATATTGTATTGCAAATCACCAAGCTATACACCAGTCAGCCAGCCTTCACAGGCTCTGATTGTTGAGCATGAAAAGAGGATTATTTCTTCTCCCCATAAACTTTTCTCTCTCCCCCAACACAGCCCCTGAGGCTGAAGACGTTTGGACAGTGCTACCGAGGCTCCGCACCCACCCTGCGATCCTCGGGGTCGTGTGCAAACCAGCGCACAACGGCTTCCAGCACATGCTTCTCGTTGCCCACGTTGAGCTTCTCCATGGCCAGCAGCTCACAGAGCCGGTCGGGGGGCATCTCGCAGAACTCCTCTGTGAGCGCCACGTCGCGGAGGTGCGTCTGCAGGTACTCGGTGGCAACGTGGTGCACATGGTGGAGGCAGTAGTGCAGCGAGAAGAGGCGGATGCCGATGCAGTTCTCGGCCGTGATGCAGCTCTCCAGGAATTGGCAGCAGAGGAACTTAAGGTCAGTGAGGAGGAGCAGGTCAGAGGCCTGCACCATGTCCTGGATGGTGTCCTCACTCAGGCTGATCTGCATACATGGACCAGATATGTGCTCAGCGGGAGTGTCCCGACAATTTATTTAACAAGCAGAACATCACAGTGACTCACTCGGCTAGCTCACACCCAAGAACCTCGGCCTGCAACCGTGATGAATCAAGGCTGTTTTCAATACTCACTTCTCCACTGAATATATAGTCCAGGATCTGTTTCATGATGAGCATAGAGACCCCCTCTAGCTCAATTCTGTAGGTTGATCCATCTTCCTTTGGAGGGTTGTAGTTGAGTTTGGTCCTAGAACAGCAGGTTATTAGTGGTCAAGTTGGAGAAAGCTCTGCAAAACCACTAGCTTGTTAATGACATAAACAACATGCACATGGTCAACCAAAGATATTAATTAATCATCTTTGGGAAAGTGTGTGTTATTGAATACGTAATACATTGTTTCATATCACCTGATATATGGACTGGCAGCAGCAAGAATGTTTTTCTGGACAGGAAGCTCCTCTCCGTTCACAACCAACAGTGCGTCATGAAAACTTTGCTCTTGCCAGAAAGAACGCAGCATGCGGAGTAGTTTCTGGGAATGCTGGGGGTCTGAAACCTTCGAACCAGTTGGCGAATCCATTGTTGAATCAGCGATGTCTAGACTAATAAAAACATGATTTAGACTTCTCATAATTATTTGGTTATTTTGGGTCACTTTAATCTATGGTCAATAACGTACCACGGCTGATAGGACAACAAAAACAAGGGGAATGGGCGGCTAACTAGCTTAGCTAGCTAAGTTTTGTATGTGTTTATTTGTCATGGACAATGCAAAGAACATTACATAACATAACACTTAGAAACATGAAAAATATGTCTGGCATACAAGTTTTCCAGCCTGAACTAACATGCGACCCCTTTCACTGGTTAGGCCTCTCTACAGTGAATTCTGAATGAAAAAGTAACCTGGCCCGGGGAACAACGATGATTATTGTTAGCTACCGTGACATTAAATTATCACCATTACAATGCCAATATGCAATCTTTTTCAGAGAGCATAACTTTCGTATGCTCCTTTATCTGCCGTAAGGTTTAAAACCAGGTACGTATTGCTTCAAAGTATTGGTAGGCAGTCGCTACAACATGTCGTTATATCCAGCTAGGGTAAATTAGCAGAATAATGGGCTCGAAGAAACATTTAACAGGTAAACGCGACATGACATGCCTTAGAATGATTAGGAACCTGTTATGCTAACGCCGAGGCTTCAAATACTTAATGTAAACACTCACCATATAACTTATGTCACTTGACAACATTTGTTGCTCACTTCTAATGCTGCATGGTACCTATTGCAACTAGTAGAACGCCCAACGACATTAATTAAACCGTTCTGACAACGTTTGTAAGACTATGCCCGAGACATGTTGGGACAGTATTATTCAGAGTGAAGCCACGCCCCTGGCTGCACGTCATACCGTGCGACACGGGCTCAGAGTCTGTTATTACACGATTTTGTAATACTTTCTTCGATCGAATATGATTCTTAGGTTATTTGGAAAGTGGCGATTGTAGTAAAAATTAAAAAAATGCCATCGGATGTCTACAGCAGCCGTTTATGTTGACGTTTTAAGTATCTTTTGGACATTGGTCGCATTTTGAAGCAGGAAGAAGTTTGAACGATCCGTCGGTGAACTATTTTGAATGTATATCCGCGCTTAAATTTATGAGCAACGGTATCCCATAGCTCTTTTGCAATGTTATTAACAAGCTTTTCATTTACGAAGACGAACAAAATATAACAATCGGTAATTATGCTACAATCACACAATTTCAAGTTATACGTAACGTTATAGTAATGCTTTATAGGTACAAGGATGGCTCGATCAAGGACAAAACTGGAGCCATGGATAGAGAATATGATAATCAGCCACGGCACAGAAAGAGAGAAAAATACTGCAAATCTGAAAGCCCGCGTTATTGCCGTGGGTAAAATGCCACATTCCCAGGCGCTGGGGGTGCAAGGCCCCCCAGAGTTGCTTTTTCTTTCCGATGGAGTGATCCAGATTCCTGCGATCTTGACGGACACCGCGTGGGAACACCTCCAGGACGAAGAAGACAGAGAGTGTTTCTCCAGCCTTGTCAACACTACGGTGTGTCTGCAGACCTATAGTCTCCAGTTTCATATGGCCCCCGATAAGAGAAAAAGCAGATTCTTCCTGTCACTTAGCAAGCTTGCCGCAATGGCAGCTGGACCCATTAAAGAGTGTCCCCCTTGCTGCACAACCCTTTCGTCTGTTAGGGTTAAGATCTGTGACACATGGAAAGCCTTGCAGGATCAGAATTTATCTCAGACTGAAAGCAGTCAGAGTGGCATTGACTTGACCGAGCTGCTCGGTGTGTGGCAGTACGATTGTCTAATGGATTTAGTAGAGGAGGTTCGAGAAAGACTGACACCGGCTAGGAGGAGTACTCCGCCACAACCTTCGACCTCACGCGACCCAACGGCCCTGCCCTTAGGCAGGCACATGCGCACAGAGTGGGACATTGACAGGGTGCGATGCAAGGGGGCTGAAACTTTTAGCATACCCATGGCTCATCTCATCATCCCAGATACAGTGGCCCTTCCCCTGAGGCCGCCAAAGCAACCCAACGGAGGTAGCGCCACGCAGAGCGGACTGATCCCCCCTTCCGGTGACCAACTGGTGATGCACTCCACACCTGCCGCCCAGCCCCACGCCTCCACCAGCGGGCCCAGTGCAGAGCCACAGGATGTGGTCAGGGGGCGTGGTTTTGAAAAGACCACTCCCCCTCCCCGGGAAAACCTCCACTACGTTTGCGAGGGCATGCTCTTAGAGGACGTGGACGACGATCAGTCGAATCCGTGGAATATGTTCCCCCCGCCGTCCAAGGTGTTCTGCACCTCCTCGTCCTCAGAGACGTCCCCTGGCCCGAAACTCTTGCCCTCCCAGGCTCGGCCAGACCCTGCTGTCCACCTCCAGGCCCAGTGTGAGAAGAGGGCGGTGACCAGCACCCGGGCACCCCAGGTGGGGCCGGATATTGATGTTTCCCCTACCGTGGAGCCAAGTAAAGGAGACCAAAGCTTCCTCACGCCGTACCAGAAGCCAGCAACTCTGCACTCTCTCACCTCCTCCAAGTCCTCCCCACCAGACTGCGTGGCCCAGGCAGAACCCATCGCCATCCAGTCCTCCGGGGAGAAGACCCCTGGCCCAGTGGAGCAGCACCACCAACCAGGCCCAGTGGCTGTCCCAGCACAGGGAGGTGTACCCTGCGTAGACCTCAGCCCTCCGTCTTGGTTGTTTGAAAGTCAGCCCGGTCCCATACCTGAGGCGCACCGCAGGTCCCAGCAGGACAGGGTGGCAGGTGGCAACTCTTACCCCCCCGCGGTCCACAGCGACGGAAGCGGCTTCTCGTATCATTACAAAGTCTCATTGAAAAACGTGCTGGACTTGAGCAGGTTTAGAGTGGCGGACGATCACCTCAACTGGGCAGTGAAGTATCTTGTCGTTCCCAAGCATGCGGACAGTAACAACATATAGATTTCCTAAACCAGCCCCTTTGTTTCCAGAAAATAATTCCTTTTTTTCAGTTGGTTGCTGAAGCTACAATCATTAGGAGATTCTCAACATCTAGTGGGGAATGCGTTTGAATTTTAAATAGTTGATTTGTTAAATTTTTATTTATAGAATCTATTTTTACTAATGGCAGGAACCAACCCTCGGGGAATTAAAAGTTAAAGTTCAGGGACGTTACTATACCTATATGTTTTCCCGTATCACATGGTGTACACAGCTTGTCATTTTACAAATATTCTGTAACACTGTATCTATTTTTTCTAGTTCTATGTGACAGTTAAGACCTGTCTTTTAATTTGATATTAATGTATTGAATAAAATTGCTTTGTTAAGAAAATGTATGTATCTGACTTGAACCGTATTATGATATACTTTAGATACTGTAGCCCACATAAATTAAGCTTGTTATAGGCTTCTGCATGTATATGTTCTACAAACACTTAATAGCCTATATTATATAGCCTACATAAGATTACATTTTTTCACCATAGACTTGACTTGTGCAAAAAAGAGCTAAAACATCTAACATTCAAATATTGTTTAAATAGCCTACCTTACCTTCTCAATGGATAAAATGATTCTGTCCAGAAGATGTCACCAAATACAAGTCATAGCCTTGCCGGTAGACTATATGGTGAGGCGTAGGTAATTTATTTGTTCCCGACCATTATTCCACTACAACAATTAAAAAAAACATTTTATTGCAGATTTCCGACTGTAGGTTAATGATTTAAACATTAAAATCTGTTTAGGTCTTAACACCCTATGATTGATGTCATTCTGACTTGACATGGGCGAGGTAGATGAGCCAGTCAGCAATGACGAATCCAATAATCAGCCGTAACATGAACTCGAATGAACATGAATCATCAATCTTACCTTAACGGATTAATCTACAACTTGCAGCATTTAATAGTGCTTTTTGGTAACACTTCGCAATAAGGGGAAATTAATTAACCATTAATCAACATTAGTTAATGCAGTAATAAGTATTATCATAGGGGTTAGGGGTAGGTAAGGGTTAACCCCAACCCTAACCCTATTAAAAAAATTGTTAACATACAACACTTAGTTAACATAAACCCCATTACCTTAGTTATCATGAACGCCATAAAAATTAACACCATTAGTGAATGTTTACTATATTAGTTGACAGTACGGTTAGTTGTGTATTATTGCATTAACTAATGCAGTAATAACAAATTATTGTAAAGGGTTACCTGCCTTTTTAATGATGGCAAAGCAAGCAATTTATCTGGTTCAGGTAGATCATTTTTTAAAGGCAATTGTTAATTGTGGTCTAATAGGAATAGCCCAGTTTGCCGCACCGGTGAACTAAAAAGCCCACTAAACATAATTGATCAATGAATAAACTACTGGTCTACATCCTTTCTAGTTTTGCGTTCGATTTAGTCCATGTCTCCTAATGAATCATTGCTGTCTGAAAAAAAAAACACCACCCGTGAAAAGTTGAGTTTATTCACCTCGAAACTGTAATGTAAGCACGGTGCAGCTGTGAGCACTTGTAAAGTTGTTATAATCCCCGTAGCCCTTATAAACAGGAAAATACATAATATAAAGCATCATGGCTTTCACAAATAATATACATTCTCGTTGCTTCAAGTTGTCCTTTTAAGGCGATCGCCCCAGCTGGCTGCTTGCAGCTGCTGATAAAACAATTAGGCTTAGGCCTAACCCAATCATTAAGCTTCGTTTTACGCAGCGTGAGATGATACATAATTATTGGTTATTTATAGTTGAATTATATAAATCTATACATTTTTCACATAGTCGAGCTAACAGGTTAATTTCTGTCAATTCCTGTTTTTTCTTCATATAATGACATTTTACCGTCATTGGATTTGGATGCGTATGTGGGGCCTGATACGAGTTGAAAGAAAATGTTAACTTTATTTTCCTTTTACACTTTGTTTTGATTTCTGTTTAACCAAAGCAAGTCCCAGAAAGAACTCCGCAATGTTTGCTTGTTCTCTCTGTGTGAGCAACTCTCGCGTCAAGGGTGGACGTGATATTTCAAACAGCACATCAGTGCGTTTATGTATTGGGTGCCCGGAAATTTTTCCAAATAAACACAGCTTGATTCAACTTGGGTGGGCAGACTTATCAACAGACTAATTCTATAAACAGATGAGGGAATAACCCGGCACCTCATTGGTTGGTGGGTAAAAGGGACACGCGGGATCTTGTGCAATGAATTTTTAATTAATGTGGGTGGGCTGAGAACACAACGACTGTTTATGATGGACAATTTATTTTCCCTTGCAAAGTCAACACAACACTGCAAACGCACAACAATTATTTGACATTTTTGTGTGGACTTCGTGAGGCGGACAGGGCGCACCGAAAGTCAGTTCAGGAGAGAAACTCTGGGCGCCGGCTGTTTGTGAACTTTCCCTGCACGGATAAGATTCTTGATTTCTCGGCGCGATGAGTCTGTATCACACCCGACTTCAGCATCTTGGAGTACCACCTCCATCGCTTGGCATCTCCAACCATCCACCAATGGTCTACTTGTATGGAGGGGAAAACAGCGGCATGGTTCCCGCTCTGAGCTTCCTTTCGGCGCGCCAGCAGGAGCCTCCGCAGAAACCACCATACAGTTACATCGCGCTCATTGCCATGGCGATCAAGAACGCACCGGAGAGGCGCGCGACGCTCAGTGGCATCTACAAGTTCATCATGGACCGCTTCCCGTTTTACCACGACAACAAGCAGGGGTGGCAGAACTCGATCCGCCACAACCTCTCGCTGAACGACTGCTTCATCAAAGTGCCGCGGGAGAAAGGTCGACCCGGCAAGGGGAGCTACTGGACCCTTGACACAAAATGCCTGGACATGTTTGAGAACGGAAACTACAGACGAAGAAAACGGAGACTTAAGAGTAGACAGCAGCAGGAGAGCGACTCACCATCTGTGACCAAGCGGGTGAAGGTGTCGGGAGGACAGTCCAGCACTCGACCGGCCTTTGCAGAGGCGCCAGGCGGTGAGGATGTAGGCATCTCGCCGAAGGGACCAATGAAGCCAAAAGAGCCTGCGTATGTGCCCCGAGATCAAAGTTTAAAGCCCATTCTTGCAGAGTTACACCATTCTGGCATGCAGCAAAATACCCCATCGAGGAAATCCACGGAGAGCACCGGCGCAGCATCCACCCGGAGACAGCAACCGTTACCACGAGCAACCGAGCAGCGTTGCGCGCCAGCACAGGAATCCACGGCGCGCGTGGAAGATCTTCCAGAGCTTACTGTCCCATACGATAAGGAAGATGAGGATGCAAGGTCCGTTTTCAGTGGACGAGGGAATGACCAGCTTAGCATGTTTGTGCATGACAAAACAAAGGGAAATAGTGTTCCACATCACGAGGGCAGCAGGCCCACTGATAGATCACATTCATTCAGCATTGACAATATATTGTCAAAAAATGTCAATAACACGGACAAGGTTTCCTTCCTTGGGTTGACTAAAGAGACATGCGCAGAGCGCCAAAGCCCTTATGGGCCATCTTTTGTCCTAGGTATGCACGCACATCAACTGTACCAAATGGGACTTCCACTGTGTTCCTACATATCTCTGCCGTATCCCGACAACGTCCATTTTTTTTAAACAAATGCGTTTGAAACGAAATGCTAACTTTAACTGTTCAAAAGTTATATGCCTAACCTTTAACTGACCTGAGATAACGAGTTGGGACTGTGAGATAACTTATTTGTTAAACAGCTTTATAATTGTTATCCAAACATACTTTTTTTTAATGATGGCAGCCTGTCATAATCATTGTCTACTTCTGTGTTCATTCATATTCCTCTATAAATAGAACAAATCAAGATCTCTTATATTTCTTGCTCAGTTGATTGTATTTCAGGTATTCTGCTTAGGAAATATACGATTCATATCTTTATTGAAACCTCCCATTCAACAGTGCTTTTGCTGAACGGATGCACAGCTGTCTGTTTTAAATCCTGCAGAAAGCTCTTAAGTGCATACGGATGTTGTCATTGTCCATGTAAATGTTTATGGAACGTGGGATGTATCTTTCTCTCTTCCTTCATAAAGGGACAGGGTTTAATGTACATTTGTATGTACAGATAAACCTCTCCCAGAATTTGAAAGTTCCGTCGCCAAGTGTATAGAACTCCAAAACTATAACCAGATTTGTTCTACATTTCTCATTGTTGTGAATTCTGTTTTAAAACATAAAACAATTCTCTGTTACATGACAAACGACATTTTTTTTTAATGAAAAGTCGTGATTAAATGGAAAAAATGTTGCATTGAAGTGCCGCTATTTAGGTTGGTTGGTTCACATTGATTATAGGAATATACAACAAGTCAATCATAATCATCATTCACTTCAATGTTATGAAGAATGATGCAGAATTATCTAGCACCCATTCATTCTTCTCCAAGTTCCGCCATTGGGGCACCATGCAGGTGCACAGGTTGGTAACAGTCACACCAGTCACCTTCTATCGATCTGAGGTGAAAGCTAATGCTTTGCAGCAATATAACATTGTAGTGTACTGTATAACCAAATGTATGGATATTAAAGGGAGTAAGGTACAAGCATAATTCATTTGGCTGTCCTATACATTACACATCTATTATAATACCAGCATGCACCAGTGCTGCCTGAGAAGGCCGTGGTAGGCCTTCTGTAATAAGATTTAGAATAACACTTGTGTGAGAGAAGTGCAGAGAATGGCCATCTAAAAATAGGCCTAAACAGTTGAGGCGCACAGTCCTCTCCAAAAACAGTGTACTGTGTGCCTGCACACTGCAAATAAGGAATGTTTGTTGAAATAAACTTTCCCCACATTTGAGGAAAGGAGTTGGAAATCACAAGCATTTCCTGTGTATAGGATTCTTTTGGTCAGACGTGTAAATAAAACATGGAAACAGCTGAAAGCCTCCGAGGGGATAGACAGGGAGAGAGAGAGAGAGAGAGAGAGAGAGAGAGAGAGAGAGAGAGAGAGAGAGAGAGAGAGAGAGAGAGAGA
>JAOPJO010000154.1:16159691-16169743 GCA_027123675.1 Molva macrophthalma
GTACACATTGTACATGTTCACATTCACAGACACTACTTATTGGGAAGTTCACCTATGCAAAACAATGCAAACTACCGGAATGCAGTAAGTGCTGGAAACTATGCAAAATGTGACTCAGAGATAGCATAGAGGTCAGAGAAGCAATAGCTTCTCTTTAACTATTTCAAAGTAGTTAAAGAGAACACACACACACACACACACACACACACACACACACACACGAAGCGTATCCCTTACTTTCCGTTAAAGATCTTCTCCACATAGGCCTTCATGAACTCCCGCCTCTCCACTGTGTCTGCGTCCGCCTCCTCGCCACTGTGATTGGACGAGGACGATGTCCGTCGCAGCTCCCACCGGTGGGAGGCTGGGTCCATGTCATTTTCGCTGTCTGCCGACTCTGTAGCGTCACTGTGGCTTTCCCCGTCCTCCTGACTCCGCTGGTCAGGCTGGTGGTGGTGGTGTTGGCCGCTTGGGCCTGTGGGGACCAGGGGCTCTGGTAAAGCGGCCCCTATGTCACAAATGTTGTGACCTCCATCCCTGGGCAGCGCTGGGGCTTCTGACGGCAGGTCAAAGTCTATGAGGTTGCTCACTGCTCGTTGCTCCTCCATTTCCAAAGACAGTGGCCTGTCTCAACCTCAGCAGTGTCCTGAAGACGAGCTACTTGGTGCTCCGTATGCACATGGAGCTGGAGGGCTTGAGGCAGCCGAACGTACACCTCCAGAATAGGGGTAGGATGATGGGTCGTTAGGATAAGGAGCCAGACCTTGCACAACCTACATCTTCCCCCAAACAGGGGCGCCGATATTCACTCCCAGGTCCTTTAGAGAGAAGAGAGGGAAATTATGGTTCCAAATTCATCTCATACACATATCTATTCCTGCAAGTTCTTACTGGTTGTGTTACTGGTTATGTTAGATTGGACGTCTTGGAATGCCCAATCAGAGATGTTGTATTTTGAAAGGTTTCTGTTGTCTGGTTTCAGCTGCTGTGATGTCCTCGGAATCTCTTTATGCTCCGTTACCTCCCTGCTATGTCTTCACCGAGGTGGAGCAGAAGAGAATCGAGAACACGCCCATCTCACCCAGACTTGGTGATGCAATTACAGAAATGTTCAGCAGGGGGTTAGATATTCTGACAAAATGTGTTTTGTCACACTTAGTTTCGAAATCTGTATATAAGAGTGGGTGGAGTAGCTAATGAGGTAGAGAAACACATTTTATACTTTGGCTTTATAGATGAAAGCTGCTAAAACCACACTTTTACCTATTTAAGCCCAGTATTATTCTTTAGTTTATGTAGTTTATGTTAATTCACTAATCAAGCAAGAACAATTATGTGGAAATAAATATTGAAAATGCCCTGATTATCCAAATCAACTAATACATTATTTACTTGAGTCTCTTTTTATTCACCGACAACAAACGCTTTGCAAAGACTTGCAGACTTCCTGCAAACAACAGAGTGCATAATTCAATACACTACAAACCACAACAAAACGGAAATTTAAGCAACATCACATATACAAAGGATTTCCACCATTATAGTGTCAAAATAGATGCAACTGAAACCACAATTCTGCATGTCCGCTACAATCATTCTTGTTTTAGTTTATAGGCAAACTACAAAACAAATGAAGAAATACCACTTTTTTTGCAGATTATTTACATTTGAACAAACTGTACAGAGCTTACAACAAAGTTGGAAAGAGGTAATTGAAACGTTTGACTTTCAAAAACGTTTAAACAAACATTTAGTTAAACATTGTTTTTGCATTTTATTGCAAATGTTTTCTAGCTACTTGTAAATGGTAATGCTAGGTGAAGCCACACCCCATTCACCCGAACATCCAATCACTAGCAGGGATAAAAAAAAAAAAGCAGCAGTATCCCAAAAAGCACTGTTGATTACAGCCACGCACCGCCGAGCTGTCCTATTTAGGCTTCCCTGTCAGGGGCACAGAATGGTACTCTGGTATAGCTACAAAGAGTAAAACGGCTGTTGATTTCATGTCAACAGTGTTGTACCCCCAGAAACACATGTGTACAGTGCAGGCACGCAGACTTGACTCCCAAGGACCCCTCAAGCTTGGTCTCATGAGACATGGGTACTGTTATATAATACGGTCTTCAAAGATCATAACCCAGTGAGGTTCATGCACGAATGGACAAGCGGTCACACACACGCATGCATACACACAATAGCTTCGTTCACTTCCTTTACTTTATAATGTCTTATTGGCAATAAAACCGGTTGTTTTTTTAAAAAGTAATAAACAACAGGGCATGTTTGGCAGGGCAGTTGCCCAAGTATTGCAAGTTATGTCCATGTTGTTATGCAGTCTACGGTCTAGATTGGAAAAAAAAACATGTATGGGGCAATGCTCTCCATTGCAAGTACACGCTTGCTTAACCAACATATTGAGAAAATCACAGCTTCGGCGTAGTATTGTCCGTGATTATGGAAGAATTGTTTCTTCAAAAACAAAAAAGGGCTCAGCAGATTTGCGCGGAAACCTGCAACTCTACTCTTGTTTGTTACCAATGTCTGCGTTTTATTGCTGCAAGGTCACCAAAATACCCATAGACCCCATACATGCACACGAGTGGGGACCATGGCCTGTACAGCTCAGCCTTCTGCACTGGACAGGATTATATCATTATGTCAGCTGCACTTAACAATGCGATATCAAGGACCAGTGCACATAGTGATGGGGGAAGGCATAACAGCACCTAAGGAGGAGATAAGAGTGACAGAATGCTGGATCAAATTTAACTTACTACACTAGTGAAGATAAGTCTACTACCCGTGCCATAAAACGAGCTGACCTGTTACTAGTGTTCTGAGTGACATACACCTGTGCTGGTCCTACAATGACGCCTCTGTGGAAAGAGTTTATTGGCTGTGCAACATGATGAAGTATCTGGCCAACACACGATTCAACATGACCATACCCTGAGCCACAGGGACAGCCTACTGCTCTCGATTCACACACTCTTCCAGGTTCCAAGGGTTAATCTGTCTCGGTCAGCCAGGGATGTAAGCTACAAAGTGGAGGACACATCATCACCATAAATCTGCTTATCCAGCCGAATTAAAAGTGATCTGACACATTTAGTATGAGGCATCATTTTAGAATGCAAGTGTTTGCAGAGTAGATCAGTAAAAGGGTTTGGGAAAAAATTGCCAGTGTTTTAGGTAATGTGCAACATTTTAGCTTACATTTAGTAAAATTCAGATGACATAATGTTTTATATATTCATGTTACAGTGAATTTCTGTTAACAAATTGTTTGAAAACACAATGGAATGATACTGCTAATGATATATATTTTATTCTAACACTATAGGCTGATTAAAAACATGGAGGCCAACTGCATGGCTACATCATTTAACCTTCACAGCATGACCAACAAGAGAACCAGATGACCTTTACAACTTGCCATTACATGCCAGCGGCGATGTGACAAACAGAAGTAGCAGATAGCAGATAGGGATAAGAATCTTAGATCATGATAGATGGGCTGAATTATGATGCAAAAGAGACAACCTTGTTGTTACATTTCTTCCATGAAAATCTCTGTGAAAAATGTAAAATGAAAAACTGAGACTGACTAATTAAGGTGCTTGCACACTGCCCTCACAAACCCAAACCCAAACCCAGGGTCAGGTTGCCAGACCCCTTGGTGGTGGTTGGCTGTTGTTGGATTATTGAACCATCTTTTCTCCATAAAATGTGTTCGCAGACAGCATTTAGGCTGGTGAAGTATGGGCTCTTTTGATGAGATCACACAACATATTCAACACAGTGACAGCTTTAAGCGGTCAAAGAAAGGTCTGGCTGTGGGTAACCTTGGTAACGGGGTAACAGGACAACCATGTTTGCATCATTTGGCTAAAAAATAAAAAACTGCATTCCATTCCATATCTGTAATTACAAAGATACAGAGTTACAAAGTAAAGTGATAACAGTGCCAATCAAAATGGCAGAAGACTTGAGTGGTGGAAGTTGGAGGAAGTCAATTTCCACATGTTCAACTCCTGATAACAGTCCCTGTTATCAAGCGTGTACCCACATCCAGCACTGACAACATTCCCTACATACGCCAAAGATAACTGTGTTTATTCCATGATAGCCAGCACATTATATTGTATATTCTATTATATAGGCCTATCCATACTGGTGAAAGAGGGATCATGTCTAAACAGGAGTAAACAACTATTAAGGGGACATTGTAGCTTCATTATTAAATAAAGCAAATGTTTTAAAGTTTACTTCACCACATGTATCACGTTTTTACGAGAGCTCTGTTTGTCTTTATTAGACTCTGCCAATATCATTAGGTAAACATTAACAGTTGACCTAATGTTACAGTCAACAGCTTTTGCTTCAGCAAAAAAGATAGAAATATTAGAACTTGCTGATCAATAATAATAACTTTTTATACTCGAGTACATACATGGCTTTACTGGAGACAACACACATGGCTACTCTACGCACTTGACAGCTGATCAAAATTTCTCATCAGGAAAACAACAACAACAAAAAGCAGGGAGCTCATGCAGGCTACAGTAGCAGCATCCCAGAAAGCGCTGTTGATTACAGCTACGCACCGCCGAGCTGTCCTTGAGCTAATCCACTTAAGCTTCCCTATCAGGGGCACAGTGTGGTCCTCTGGTATAGCTACAAAGAGTAAAACCACTGTTGATTTAATGTCAACAGTGCTGTACACCCACAAACACACATGGACACTGTAGACTCGCACACATGACACCCAAGGACCCCCCAAGTTTGGTCTCATGGGTACTGTTATATAATGCTGTCTTCAAATATTATAACCCAGTGAGATTCATGCACGAATGGACAAGCGGTCACATACACATGCATGCACACAATAGCGTCGTTTACTTCATTTAGTTTATAGTGTGTTATTGTCAATACAATTTGGAGTTTCTTTAAAAAGTAATCAACCATAGAGCATATTTGGCAGGGCATTTGCCTGCCCTGGATTGACCGGTTGCCCAGGTATGTTTTTATGCAGCCTACGATCTTGATAGAAAATAAAGGATGACAACAAGAGACCTTGCTAATCAATAATAACTTTTTATACTGGAGTACATACATGGATTTAATGGCGACAACACACATGGCTACTCTACGAACTTGACAGCTGATCAATGATTCCTCATCAGGAAAACAACAGCGACATACAGCAGCGGTCTTCATGAAGCTCTCCTGCATACTACAGCAGCAGCAAACACCACTAAACAAACAGAATAGGCTGACGTTTCCTGTAACATAATGCACGGTGTGTCTGTGCTTTACATTTAAACGCCTATCGGACCGGACCCCCAAAAAATGCCTATCACGAAACCAGTGAACTTGGAGCAACTGATAATGATTGATGACTAATCATTGATTCGGACAATTTTGAATGCGAAACATTATGAGAACGGGCAGCGAAAAGAGTATGCTGCCGTGAACTTAAGGAATAACGCCCCCGTAGTTGGCGTTAAAAGAGCATATGCTAGTTAAAGACCTTTAGAAATAATAATGACATCTCTACCTACTCAAGCGTACCAGGTAGCGGTGAAGATGTGGGCTGGTGGTCGGAACGCTCCTGTGTGCGTCGTTTAGCTCAGTAAGCAGATGTGCGCATGTTCAGATCAAAGAAAACGTGACGTTGGGGAACCCAATGACGTCGCAGAACGTCTTCCAATGAGAAATCGTTTGACAAGCGAGTGAGATATGATATGATATAAGACATGATAAGATATAACATGACATAATAATATAATATACAATATCATATAATATCATATCACATCATATAATATAATATGTGTTTTTTTAGTTGTCAATTACAATCAAAACGATTAAGTAGAATCACAAAAAGCTGTAGTGGACTGCTTTTGGGAAGCATATTAATTTAAATTCCCCATCCTCTCTTGTTCTTCTACATTGTTCTTCAACAGTCAGAGAAAAACAAAGGTTTTGCATTGACCTCTGTTAAATTACATTCCTTGCAGTTGTGGTAGATTGTAGAAGTATGAAACATATCTGGGAGTGGACCCTAGATAGCACTCCATTCCAGAGTGACCAATTGCAACAACTTTTCACCAACTATACATACATAAAATGTCTAGCAATTTATGACAGAGAATACATGAACCAGAATTCCAAGGTCCGTTATGCTAGCTAACTTCTAAAGCACCAGTGATTAGTTTCCTGTGCTGGCTGCTGCTGCTGCTGCTAAGTCTTGCATCTTCTGAGGCAGAGTGACCCTAGCAAAGTTCATCCTCTCCAACTTCAATTTTTCTTTAACAGTCTGCTTTAGGCCCAGCTCCATGTATTCTTGTTTCTGGTCATCATACTGAGGCCACTGCACCAGTCCAGGGCCATTAGGAGAGCTCAAGTTGAACAAAAGTGAATAGAACATTATTATTATCCGTATGCTATGTATTGTAAATGTGAGCTACCCCAAAGGAAACTCAAATGGTGTCCATCGAATGCACTACAATTCAAATGTGCATACACATAAGACAGCATAGCATTAAATCAATAATCCACAATCAACACATTAATAACAATAAAATACTAAGAATTGGAATCTATTGTGTTTTGTACAGGAAGAAGACTACTACCACTGAATATGCATTCATCAATGTTCAACATGTTCCACCTACCCAGTGCGGGCAAAGTTACCCCAATATGACATCATGGTCCTACAAAGCATGTCCTCCTCTGTGGTGATTGTGCCTGTAGACAAGGAATGTTTACATTATATTTATTAAATTGTAGTTCCATAGAAAATATATTTCCATATGTAAATATAGATCTAGACACTGGAAACCAATGCACTTAAATGAACAGCTAACAAGAGAATCGTACACATCTTATAGCATTTATTCACTGCGTCTATAGCAAACACACCTGTGATCTTTATATGTCCGTTCCAAAAGCATCCACCAAACATGAATCCCACCTCATCCGCATGGTCGGCCTTCACAAAGCTGGGCCTGGTCAGGTTGTGCACCTCCGGACGGTGTATAAACTCATACAAGTACACTGGAACACCGGCATCTGAGGAACACAAAGCCAGAGAACAGCTCAACACTATAGCCCTCTTGTTCTTTCTGGTGTGTTCTATGTGTGTTTCAGCACTGTCCATGAGGACTTGTATGAGTGACCTCTGTGGTAGCCAGCGACGCTGATGACAGGGATTGTCATCAATATGTCTCCCAGGATCTCGGTGAAGCCGTCTCGGATGTCCTCGGGAGTTTGGGCACCTTTCAGGTATTCATCTGCGATCAAGGAATTGGCAGATGCTGCCTGGAGGGGAAGGGAATAATGGAGGCTTGTTTGGTAAATAGCTCTCCAGAAATGTGAAACGCAGTTGGCTGGCAGGCAAATGACCGATTCATAGCTTAGTGTGAGTTTTCATGAAATGTTGAATAACGTGGATTCCATTCCTACAAATAATAATCTCCTCCCAACTGGACTCCCAGTTAATTAAACGACTACAATTTCAACCTCATTCTACCATTTAAATTGCAGCTAATATGTGTTGTCTTATTGGGGTTCTTATAGTGCTGCACGATTATGACAAAAATGCTAATTGCGATTATTCTGCCCGATATTGTGATTGAGATTATCCATTGCGATTTTAAGAATATCGATTAAATTAATATTCCATTGTGCCTTAAATATATAAAAAACAACAATAATTGTAAAGCAATTGTTGAGTTGTAGCGGTTTGAAATTTGATTTGAATGTAACGGTCATACAACATCAGATTTCTTTATGTTTATTTATATATGTTTTCATTTTTATTTCATTATATAATTGCAACTTTTTACGATTAGCTAATTGCAGTGGTCAAAATGCCAGATTTCGATTGATATGCCATTAATTCTGAAACCCTACTAAATATATAATTGTCTCAGCCAACCGTAGCGTAGTTCCTGTAAAGTGTAAAGTATTGTGTGACTGACCCCTGGTGGATTGAAAAGGTTCATCACAGACAGCACCCTCTCTCTGCTCATGCCACTTTGCCAGCCAGGAGGGGCAAAAGTCTAGAGTGGTGAACGACAAAAGTATAAACAATTTGTTAACAGGGCTGACAAAATGGACATCTTGCAGGATCAACTGAAACTATTTAGAGATGTGTGCCATGGGGTTGTCCACTTGGAGTCAGTCACATTAGGCAGGATCCATCCAAACTCATGATTGGTCAATCCCAACATCACAGGAATCTTCAGCATCTCCTTCTTTTTCAGCAGCTCTTCAGCAACATCAGTCAAAAACAGCCCGTCCACTGTTCCTCCGAGATACACCTTCATCTGAACAGAGGCGAGGCCATTATAAACTTTATGAAGACCACAACGAGGGACAGCGGATGAGGATGTTACATGCTCGCCACTTTGTGGGTAAAGAATGACTTGCACTGTGATTCACTTTAATTCAAAATGTAGTTGTGTGTATCTGTCGGTGTGGTCTAACTGAGTAACTTTACCTTTTTGGTAGCATCAATTAGCTCCTGTTGACTTTTCCCTCTGAAACAGCTGACCAACTGCTCTGTGGTAGGGTAGTCACAGCCCGTCAGGTTAGCCACAATCTGTATTTGGGGGACAGACACATACTCAAAGCTGGTATTAAACTTCCTTCATTATTTACGTATTACAAAAAAAATATATATTTTAAAATAGAAATATAATGAAGAAGGAGAAATATTACTCAAATTGCAATTCTCTGGTAAATGTATGATCATTGTATAAATGGGATTATGGTTAAAAAGAAGATTCTCATGGCAAATATATTGCCATTTTATTAAGCAATGTGTACATTAACTCATACCTTATTTATGGCATACCTTGGTTTGTTCCATAGGCTGATTTGAAGTATATTTTCCCAGTGTGGCTACTCCACTCTGGAATATTGCCTTATGAAATAGTCCATTGGATTGGGGTGAAAGGGTCTGTTGGAAATAAGGCAACACATGGATCTATATATTTAATCACATAAATGAGTAGAGCATGATTCAACTGACAACAGTTATTACATTTACCCTCTTTATATCATAGTGGCCAAATTGTGTCCAACTGTAAATTGGTAACAGAAACAAATCCCTCAGTAAACATCTCGAGTGGCCCAGGTACGCTCAACCTCAGAAACTAGGATTCAGGAACTTTTCCTTTTTAAAGGAGGGACCAATTAAAATGTTTGCCTGCTTGATAGAGAGTATTTGTTCATGTCTCAGAGATCAGTGAAGTGGAGCTATAACCCTGGACTTCCCTGATTGGTCTAAAGTCAATTTCGCTAGAACAATTAAATCCCTCTATAGACTGTGGCTATACTGTTGAACTCCCAACCAGCCTACACGCAATTTACATCCTTAACCTAAATTGTGACTTAATTATAAATAAGGTCTCGCACAAATTCATGGTCCTCTGCTCCAAACTGTTTACAGATCAACTTAACAGTGATGTGAGTAAATAATAATAATTAAAAAACTCAGAAATAGACTAAATTGGGACTAAATTATAAATAAGGTCTCGGACAAATGCATGCTCCAGTGCTGTTAGTAAATAATAATAATAATCCCCACTCTGATATAGACTTCAACCTGGGGAAGGACAACCAGTGACATTGTGGGAAAGAACCTGGGGTCTAACAAGCATTCAAAGACAGCATTTAGACAGCACACATGTAAAAACAAGTTGGCTACGTAAAAACATGCATTGTCATTCCAACAGGGATATTACCAGGATGGATGCACTGATGCCTCCTGCTGACACCCCAGCGATGGTGACTGACTGAGGGTCTCCCCCAAAGGCCTCAATGTTCTCCTGCACCCACTTCAGGGCTGCAATCTGGTCCAAGAACCCCCAGTTACCCCAGGCATGCTCATCCCCAGTGCTTTGAAGAAGAGGGAACAACAGAAACATGTTGAGATATACCATCCATTTTCTCTCTCTACCCCCCCCCGGTCGGTGTGGCTCTCTGGCGCGCTGGCTCGCTCTCTCGGTCTCTCGCTCGCGCTCTCTCTCTCTCTC
>JAOPJO010000154.1:16244476-16261840 GCA_027123675.1 Molva macrophthalma
ATCTGATGCCGTCGCCTGGTCCTTTCAAAACAAAGCCCAGTTTAAGCAACCCCTCCCTCCCCCCACCAACGCGCAGGCGAGCGTCCGTTCGTCTGTCTCGTGTGTCTGTCGGCCTTCACCACCAAGGCCAACTGTGAGCGGCACCTCAAGGTGCACACGGACACGCTGAGCGGCGTGTGCCACGGCTGCGGCTTCGTCTCCACCACCAGGGACATCCTGTACAGCCACCTGGTCACCAGCCACATGGTGTGCCAGCCCGGGTCCCGCAGTGAGGTCTACTCGCCGGGGCCCGGCATGCCCAACCTGCCCCTGGCCACAGGTCGGTCCAAAGCTCCCATCGCCTTTTGTTTTCATCCACGGTTGATGGATCGTGATGCAGAGAAATCAAGATCCATCCTCTTTGTTTTGGAGATTTTATCGACGCAACTCAATTTTAGTAGGCCATCCAGTTTGTGATGCGCTTGTTGGTTTTTTACTGCATTAACAGATTTGATGATCAGAGAGCCATTTTTGTAAACCATTTCGATTTTTTTTTTTTTGTAATAACAGAAGAAACAGAAGAAAAATAGAAAAGAAAAAGAAAAGCTGTGGCTGAGAGCTGGGACTCTCATTGCTGGCACAACAAATCAAAGTCAAATGTAAACCCGTACACGGCGTCCTCACTCCTCCTAACCACCTCGTCTCTCTCGATCTCTCCGTTAGGCCTCAGTCCGGGCGACTCCGGCGTGGTGCTCAAGTGTCAGCTGTGCGGCCACAACTGTGACAACCCGGCGCAGCTCCAGCAGCATGTGCGCACCCATCTGGATGTCCGGGTGCAGGCGGAGCGGAGCCCCACCCCGCGCCAGAGCCACCCGTCCACGGTGGACCGCGCTCCGCCGCAGCCCTCGCCACGGGGGGACAGGGAGCCCCCGGCCTGCGTCCCCCGCCCGGACTCCTCCAGCCCGGGGGCCAACGGCGGCTCGGCCACCCCCAGGGGGTACAGCCCCCCGGCAGCCTCTCCCGCCCCCCTGCGCATCAAAGAAGAGCCCCGCTCGGACGAGGAGGAGGAGGAGGAGGAGGAGACGCAGCGGCGGCGGCGGATGGACGTGGAGATGGGGGAGGATAGAGGAGGGGAGAAGTTAGGAGGAGGAGGACAGGAGGAAGGAGAAGGGGATCAGGGTTCCAGGAAGAAGATAAGCCCGGGTCTAGGCGCCACATCCACCTCCCAGACATCAACCTCCCCCAAGAGTCCCTCCGTGGCCACCACCATGAAGGCTGAACCCACCAGTCCCACCCCCGGGTCCAGCCCGGCCCCCGTGGGAGCCGGCGCTTCGGTCTTGCCCGGAGGAGCCGTGTTCCTCCCTCAGTACATGTTCAACGCCGAGGCGGCCATCTTGCCACAGGCCTCGGAGATCCTGGCCAAGATGTCAGAGATGGTCCACAGCCGCCTGAAGCAGGGCCAGGCCGTCCTCCAGGGCAACCCTGCGGCCTTCTACCCCGCGGGGGCCTCGCCGGCCGCCCCCGCCACCGCTGTGGCCACGCCCCCTCACAAGGGAGCAACGTGCTTTGAGTGCGACATCACCTTCAACAACATCAACAACTTCTACGTGCACAAGAGGCTGTACTGCTCCAGCAGGCACCAGGGGGACGGCCCGGGGGTGCCTCGCGAGGCCGCCCCCGGTGCCCCGCCTTCCAGCGGGGGTCCGGATTCATCCAGCCCCCCTCAGGGAAGGGGGAGCCGCGCGCCCTCAGCCTCCCCCACTCACTCAGACCCTCCCACGGGCAGCGGGGCATCTGAAGGCGGCAGGCTGGCGGACATCAAGACCGAGGCGGTCGCCCCAAAAGAGGGAGTGTCCTCCTCCTCCGAGGGTGAGGGAGGAGGTGGAAGCGTGGGAGGAGGGGTAGGAGGAGGAGGAGGAGGAGGAGGAGGAGGAGGAGGAGGAAGGCACAGCGAGGACAGTCACAGCCCGGCCAGCGGCTCGGCCGACGACCGGGATGACGACCCCACCAAGACCTTCTGCGAGGCCTGCAACATCCGCTTCAGCCGCCACGACAACTACACCGTGCACAAGCGCTTCTACTGCGCCTCGCGCCACGATCCGTCCAACCTGCGCTCCAACCACCCGGCCAGGTTGGCGGCGGGCTCCACCCCCTTCGTGCCGCAGCCCATCCGCACCCGCAAGAGGAAGAAGATGTACGAGATCCACATGGCGCGGACGGAGGCCCTGGCCAAGGCGACCGCCGCGGCGCTGGCGGCCTCCGCCCCGTCCCCCTCCGCCCTGGGCCTGGCTGTGAAGCGGGAGCTGTCCCCGGGCGCCGCCAGCGCCTCCAGCCCCGAGGGAGACCGCCCCATCGACCTGAGCAAGAGGCCCCGGCTAAGAGAGACCCCGAGGAGCAGCGGCGGGGGCAGCGCCGGCGGCATCCTCCCAGCTCTGCCCCTCACAGACTACCACAAGTGCACGGCGTGCAGCATCAGCTTCAACAGCATCGAGAACTACCTGGCCCACAAGACCTACTACTGCCCCGCCACCACCCTCCAGCCGCACACCCTGGAGCAGCTGAGCCGGCTCAAGCAGAGGCCCGCCTCCGCCTCTCCCCAGAGCAGGCCTCTGCAGGAGCGTGATGAGTTCCTCCAAGGCGTGGAGGCCCAGACAGGGGGGGGGACCTCCAGCCCCCAACCTGCCTCCGCCCTCCCCGGCTCCGAGGCCGTCTCTTCGCAGCACGCCTCCACGCCTTCCTCCGGAGCCAAAGGCCCCGGGGCGGTCTGCCCGTACTGTCCCAACAGACCCATCGCCGGCAGCCTGGTAGAGCACTTCAGGTCCTTCCACGGCATGCTCCTCACCCTACCGACGTCCCGCGACGCCCGGCCCAGCCCCAGCCCCAGCCCCAGCCCAAGCCTCAGCCTCAGCCCCAAGGAGGGAGGACGCCCCGCTGCAGCGTCTGCCTCCACCAGCCCCGACATCAAGCCGAGGCTGGCCTCCCAGCTGCGACGGGACAGCATGAACGGGCAGGTGAGGCAGGACAACTCTCGGTCCCCCACCTCCCCACTGCTGAACGGAAGCCCCCGGACCCTGGGCGGGACCCCTCCGCTGAGCTCCCCCATGGCCGTGTCGCCCTCCAGGGCCCTCTCTCTGACGGCGTCGCCTGTGCCCGAGGCCCTCAGGGAGGCGGCCGGAGCCTCTATCCTCCCGGACAAGGCATCCCTGGCCTCCCACCCTCTCCCGTCTCCTGCTGCTCCTCTAACCGGGCTGCCCAAGAACTCTGGGGTGTCCCCGGTCCAGAACGGTAACTCTCGCTTCTGTCGGCTGTGCAACATCAAGTTCAGCAGCCTCTCCACTTTCATTGCTCATAAAAAATATTACTGCTCATCACACAGCGCCGAGCATGTCAAGTGAGTGGAGGGATTCTGCGTAGCCCTGCTTTGGTCTCGGCCAACCTTCTGTGTGCGCATTCACACACACACACACACACACACACACACACACATTCACACACATTTGCACACACACACACACACTTACACAAAGACTTTGCGTACCTCCCATCTTCTGTGGTTCTCGTTTGTGAGCCCAATTGGCACAGGGCTGGCTATGTTGTGTCAGTCTTTTCTGTTACGCACCTGACAGGGCCTGAAGCCTAACCACCGTCTGAAGGTGGGGGCAGAAATGTGCAACAGGTGGTGTTACGAACTTATGGTATCCAGCGTTCCTCCATCTCCCTCCTGCCTATTGGTCAAAGTTGGTATTACACTAAACGCTGAGATGAATGTGCTACCTAGCTAGCTAGCTAACCAGCTAGCCACTGACCTAGCTACCTTGCTCCCCCCCACCCCTCTGCCTGCACTAGCTGGTGTTTTGCCTCGTCCTCCAGATAACTTCGGCCCCAACTAAGAGACACAGAAATATTAATTCCCTGGATTGTTGTATCAGGGGATGCTAAAACGAAGAAAATAAAAAAAGAATTCTCCCTGGACCCTTCACTGTCACTCTGTCTAACTGAATTGTTGATTGTGGCAGTGATCTGCCTTTGGTTGTTTGAGGCATTCTTGTACGATGATGATAAATGAGTAGGCTGGTTCTGAATAATTTCCCCGAGCTGTCAAAGCTTTTAAAAAATCGATTTATTTCTGTGTGGGGGAAGAAAAAGGACTTGATCATGGTTTTAATGTTTTTTATCATATGTGCATAGTGTAAGATGTCTCAGAAAGAATTCTATAAGGCTTTTGGTTTCAACACTGGCTCTTTTTTGCTTACTAGAGAAGCTTGCGTGTTTTCTTAGATGAAAACAAATATGTGGTATTGCCATGTTACCCATTACAAAAGGATAATATTTGAAGCTAATGTGTTCTACATTCATTACCACTTTTATTTTCTTTGTACTTCTGTTAAATTGAGAGACAAAAAATGTGAACTATTTATCTTTTAGTCCTCACTGTTTTCACGTCAACGGATACTACCTACTTATTGTCAACGAGAGTATTTGTACTTTTTATTTGATTTATTTTTTGAATACTGTTCGAAGGAGACATTTTTGGGATCCAGGTGTATTGAAGTGTGTTATCCTAAAGTGTAGATGTGTGTGTTGTATCTCAGACAGTAATCACCCCAGATCACGGTGAACCTGACTTGCTACCACATTGGCATCTTATCCTTTTCTCCACTGTACTCGATGTAAATTGACGATGGGGTTTAAAATAGCGCCACCAACAGTAGCGCCACCTCAAATTCCCTGCTCATTTATGTCACGTCGCGATGAAATCGTATTGACCACAGGATTTTCAAAGATCAGGAGGGTTGAGTTTGCTGTTTCAATTCCAGTGATTTGTTGGTGAAATAAGAGCTGAAGAGATGGTTGAGTAGATGTCATTGTAAAGCAAAAAAATGCATTATAAATACATATATTTATATATATACATATATAATGCTTTTTTTGAGCTGCATCAAAAACCAGATTTGACTGACATATGGTCTGTGCTTCTCTTTTAGGGTGCCGTTCTGTAACTGATTATTTTATTATCATCTTTTGAGAAAAGCCACTTGTATTATTGGATCTGATGTAAATTTTCTTTGAGATACGCCCATCTTTTGAAGGGATTAGTTTCTGTCCGGTAATGAAGGTGTGTTGGTTGTACGAGGGGGTGATTCCGATCGTATTATCTCTCTTTCTCTCTCTACCACTCTCTCTCTCTCTCTCTTGCTCCCACACTCACACACGCTATTAGCGAAAACTGTTCAATGCAATTATTGTTGTTTTTTCTTTTTGGTACGTGGCGTGATTAGGAGTGGGTGTGGCATGGTCAGGTTACTGGCTTCTGTTTGTCGTAACTAATGGTGTTACATTTAGTTTCAGATGGGATGAGTCTCCTCAGGTTCGCAGGGCTAGGAAGATCACCGTTACACTGCAGGCTGTTACACTATACCAACTGCTAAATAACGCCTTCATTTGTCTGTTTTTCATTTCATTTAGGTTCTTTTTTTTCACATCCTTGCAAAACTCTGTATTATGTGCTTTATAATTGTTCCGATTTACAAACCGCTGCTGAAAATCACTGTTCTTGTGCTGTATGATTGGCTGACAAATGTTCAGATGTAAAATGATTGCATTATTTTACCAGTACAAAAGGTTAACTACAATGTCTATGATGATGTCAAACTTTAAAAAGCCACCAAAGCGCAACACGCATTAACACACATGGTTTGGGAACCCATCAATTTTACCTTTCTTTCTGTTTTGAAAACAAACAGGAAGCATTTTTACTTGTTCCTTATAGCTGCAGTGATGTTCAAGTGCTAATTTTCTTCAAGTTGTTTACAATATCAGTCTTTGTTTCTTTCTTGATCCCTTCAAGAGAACAAAGATGGGAGAGAAAACAGCCGGCTCCTAAAACAATTCAAACCATTCATTTCATTTTCGTATATTTGTTTTTTTGTTTATTGTGCTGCGTTGCAATCGAATTGTGCTGAATATTTTAGTTTTTTTGGAGGCTTGTCTTTTGTAATATATTTATGTTTGTACAGCACTTTTTTCTCACCTAAAACACATTGTTTTACCTTGAAGGACTATCTCAAAAGATCTGGACCCACTCACGCAAAATAAAAAGTACACTTTGTGATTGGTTCTAATTCATTTGATTGACAATGGAGGATACATAATGAATGTCAAGATGAGGTTTTTTTTTGTTTTGTTTTTTCATTTCTTATATTTTTTTCTTTGTTAGCCATTATACTTTAGTTCATTTCAATCTCATGTTCCATTACACTCTTGTCCAAACTATGCATGGGGAAATAAAAAGCGTTCTGAGAGACACTGAAGAAGAGATTTGTGTGTTTGCCGTCTTTCTTTCTTCCTTTCCTTTCCTCTCCTGTGTTTCTAAATGGTTTTTTTTGCTTTTGATGCATCCACATTTTACACCTACACAACACCTTTCATCAAGACCTCCATCTTTGACACACACACACACACACACACGGTACACGCTGGAAGGTAGAGAACATTTCCTAGTGGGCTTTTGTCTTAATCGTCTGCTTAAAAGCAGAGCAACTTGAATGAATCATCAACGCAGATTGGAGCCGTCAAGGTTTCCTCCTGTGTTCTGCTCTGCACCATGCCGCTTGCCAAGTGCTGTAAATGTGTGGTGCAGGATGTTGCAGGGCGTGATTCAAATATCACAAATACACCTGAAGCTATATATATTTGGCGATCGTTTTTAGCAATGCATATTTTTTATAGACTTACTTTTAGTAGTAGGGCGATGCAATTACGTTCACCGGGATATTAACATTATTGGCACATGTTGATTTGGTAAGAACTATTTGTATGGAATCAGTTGCAAAGAAGTTAAAGTTGAGGTTGTAAACATTTTCAGGGTTTGAAAATGGGTCAACAGCCAAAAAAGGTTGAACTACTGAAGTAAAGTCTTGGCACAAAATCTTAATAGGAGCTGGAAGTGGTAGTATAGTTGTCTAAGATGCCTTCCTTAATGAAAGTAAGTGTACTTTGTTACTGTACTGAAGTATCTTTTGGGAAACGTACTTTCAACGTTTCCCAAAAGATACATGGATTTTCACTTTTTTAAAAAATCGATCCAGTATTGAGCTAGAACGCTGCAGCCGTAATCCTGGAAAAGGGGCTGCAATCTAATCCTTTGGGGCAATGGCACCCCATCGATGTACACTGGGCTGGACTGGAACAACAAATGAGCCCTAGGCATTTTTGCCCAGCCTGGCCTTCCCCAATCTTTCATGGTGAACATTCTTTTGGTGCGTTCGCAAAGTGCGCCCTGCTGGGAGGTTTTGACCTCCCGGGGATGCTTCGGCCCGACTTCAGAGATGGTCCCTCTCGGGCGCGGCTCGGCAGAATTCGGCGCGTTTTAACTGGTAATGGAAACATAAATCAGAGCGGCATGGTTTGACTAGGCACGGCGAAAAGTGCAAATGGAAAAACCAAAACCAAATCTCCTCTCTCCAGCTCTCACTCACGTTTTCACCGTTTTCACCTCATGAGACTCCTCCAAACCCTAACCCTAACTCAACATTCACTTTCTACTCGACTATTACAACGAAATGTGCTTTTGACTTGAATACATTTTAATTGGCAGTGATTGTTACATCTTGCATGCCTATAATATTTTCTCTGCAGTTCCTGGCATAGTGAAGACACAAGTCATTATCTCTCATCTTACTGATGGTGTGAGATCTGTGCCTTCTTGCCTTATCGCACCCAGGCATGTCTACAAGGCCACTTCGTGCCTGAGTACAGCACAATAGCTAATTGGCAAATCTCTCAGCCAACCTGTCCAGAAACAGGTGTTTGAAGAGCAGCAGACAATGCCACAGCCAACAGCGAAGACAAAGTTTCCACCACACTACTGACAACTGTAGTTAAACTAGTAACGTCACTGCTTGTAGCGACGCTACTGCCCAACTTTGGCCAGTGACAGCAATGGTGACCATCCATGGCCTTATTTCAAATAAATGTCAATAAATTTCAAATAAATGTTTAAATTTAGTGTTCAGAAACACTTAATAGCATTCAACTTATTAGCATTCAGAATGACTTTCATCTTGTCATTTAGAATGACTTTGTTAGCCACGGCCCAATGATATTAGTGTTTTCAAGAGTTCTCTGCCAAATTTGAGGAAGCAAGTTGAGGTAAGGGTTATTTGAATGTTCCAAGTAAGCTAGCTAACTAGCTGACCAAGCAAACTCTGATTAGTTAATTAACATTAGATATGTTAGCAAAAGCTTGATAACATTCGGTAAATGAATGAGCCAGGATGATGCTGTAGGCCTATAGGGTTTTTTTGTATTGTCATTAGGGGGCACTGTTCAGTAGTTTTCGGTTAGTTATTTTCTGTTAAGTAAATGCACCTGTGTTGTGTGTATTTAAGTTCTCCGTTTCGCTTTGTTTGCCACCGAGTCTTAACCATGTATACACTAAACTCCCCCACCTTTTGATCTTAGTCAAGTGTGATAGATGCTGCCTGCAACCCTTGCCTAGAGGGAACATGAAAGAGTAGCTAGTATTTGGTTGGACCCTCAGGATACTCTTCTATGGTCTGATTGTTCCTGAAGATCGCCATTCAAATTAACCAGTTTTCTCAATGCACTGAGATGGTGGAAATTGTAGTGTAGTGATGAATGTATCTGTGGGTAAAGGTCCTACCTGGTGCAGCCTCCTACATTTTTAAGCCTACATTCAATATCAGCTAAATACTTTAAATACTTAAGTAATGTTAAAATCATACACCTTAAAACTTTAACTCAAGTGGTATTGTAATGCGTGACTTTTTTTCCTAGAAAGCAATGTTTACTTTTACTCAAGTATGGTTTTCAGGTACTCTCCACCACTTCTAAGAGGAGAGAGAGAGAGGCTACATGTATTCGTTTATACATTCCCCTGCTGTGTTGCCCATGATGGGGCCGCTAATGTTTTTTCCTCTAGAGGTTTATGAAAACGCCATCTGGTCCTTCTGGTCATTCACCTGTCAGGTTTGATTTATGTCACAGACCAGTCTTTAATTGAAGATGTGTTCCTTCTTTGATCCCAAATAATTAGAAGAAAATTGACTGCCAGGTGTGTAATTATGACAACATGATAATCGTACCCTCTTGTGGTGCAGGTGCTTGGTGCAAATCAAAATGTCTGAACCACCAAGTACTTTACTTCTTTTTTTTTATTCCGTAAGCTTTTATATTCTCTCTCCTTCCCTTTTTTTCCAACCTTGTCCATCCTTATAAGAGTAATTAAGAATGCACTGTAGACATAAATGTTAGGTAGGAAATGGCAGCGAAGATAAAGCCAAGACTGTAAGAGTAATTAAGGCATCACTGCTGGAGGTGGCTACAAAATGGGACAGCAATCAGAGCTGAATGTGGCTGCCTAATAAGAAATAAATGCTAATAAGAATCTATTTAATAGATTCACGGCAAAGTGCATGGTTGGAATCTCAGAGGTGTCTTTTATCCAGATTCTTCCGGCAACTGACCTCTTTAACCTTAAAAGCTGGCAATTATTTGTATTCATATACACATGAACGTATAAGTACAGAAAACGCATGTCATTATGACCAAGGGTATGACTAGAAATTGTATTATCTTTGAGTAAGTAAGAACAATATTGAGTAACTTAGTTCTTCAGTGGGGGAAATGTAACATTTACTTAACTGCTACACTGCAAAACAAACATTTTACTGTGTACTTTACTATATTGAGCTATATTTTTATTTTCATGTTCTTACAGGCAATAGGTCATACAAGCAAAAGGTCAACCCAATCTGTATCACAAAATGTTAAGGGTGGAATACACACCAAAATGAGGCGATGTTCATGAATAGGGCTTGTATATCAGAATGCATAATTTTTTGTTGGTGATACTCCGCGTACTGACGAGAGAGTTGAGAGTTGAGAGTTGTAGAACTGTAAAAGGGAAGTACATGGTGTATTGATGTCTCCGTATGTTCTCCTGAAATGGTCTCGAAACAAGCATTAAATAAATTGCTCTGTTCAATTTTGAAACAATTTTTTTTCTAAACCAAGCACTACTACCGAACATTGTTAAACTGATTCACGGGCTACCGGCAGACAGAAGGTGCCATGACTTTGTTGGTGTTGCACAAATCCGGTTGGATATGGGCCAACTAAGAACTGATTAAATGTGCATTGATTGAAAAGGGACATTGTGCAACTGTCCCCAACCAGCTAGACAAACTCAATGGGCTAGCTAAACCCAAAAACCTTGATATATGCTAATCATGTTAATTAGAAGTCAACAAAACAATAATAACAAAAACAAAAAAAACATTCTTGCATAAGGTCAAGACATTGTGACAAAATTACTTTCATATCTCCAAAACACGTTTTAATTGAAAAATCCAGAGGGGAAGGTCGCACTTGGCTGCTTTCTTCCTTGTATGCTTTTGTTTTTAATGTTGGGACATTTTTATTTGAGTGAGTCCCTACAACGCATCATATAACTACGTTAGCAATTCTTACTTTTTTTTACACAATGTGTAAAATGTGTAAAAACATTGTACATATATACTTTTTTTCAGAAAAAAAACATTTATGACTTATGATGATTTATTCTCTTGGTTATGACTCCCGTTCAATCATTTTCACGAAAATACGATCATTTGAAGCCTCTGGTACTATATTTTAACATTTCCCAGCTGGCAACGCTTGTCCCAACTCTCCTCTAACTAGCAAGAGCGCTCAGTAAAGCCCTTTTCACACATGCAGTCTATTCCATAAATGTTTTGGAAGATTTCCTGCATGGGGTCCTGTGAATGGGAACAGGGCTCAATATTCCATGTAATCCTCACGCAATTTGCCTGCTCAAAACCTGTTAAGATTTCCGGTGCGCTGTTTTGAATGAAAGCAGTAACATTGCTGCACAGAAGTCACTAAGAAACACAAGACTACGCCGATGATGTATTTGAGTCCGCGATTGTATATCTTAACGTGGTAATGCTTTCGGGTTGATTCAATAAAAATATACAGCTCCTTTTGTTTGAAAACAATCTCATTTTTCAAAGATGGCCGGACAATGGAATGATTCAGAAATGCGGGAGATCCTCTCAGTCTGCATGTTTTATCGAATGATTATCCGTAAGTTTTGCATTAACGCCATCTGCTGGACTGTCTCTTGGCCCATCTATCCCGGCATTGCTATGCCATGTGTAAAAGGGTGAAAGACGGAAATGTTCCATAACGTAGCTGCATGTGTGAATAGTGAAAATCCCTGGCGGTGCCTGAAAGGTTATCCCATTAAGTTACTGGACACTATGTGCGAATGATGCTTTAGTAATGTGAAGATGAATTATGTTGTCACTTTATTTGTTTACAGGGGAGGAGCGACAACCCACTAGGTCCTGATTTTGTCCTGACCAGCTTTTCTCCTATTAAATCTCTTCGTGGGTAAACAGTACTGTACTGTACGGAACAGTTTAAGCTTTTAATGTTTGAAGTAATGGACATCCTCCATTTTAAATTGAATGATTGATCCTTCTTCAAGCAACACCTGGATATGTCAGTGCTATGGATAAAGTTCTTGGTAATATGTGTGTCATTTTCCATACCGAGTTAAACATTACAAAAATAACACCATGACAAAAACATTTGTCATACACTATTTCAATAACGTAAACATGAAATTGCTAGCAACATATAGCATCAAACATTCAGTATCATGTCATTCTGCTAAATCATAGTTTAACACTACAACTATAAAACATTTAGACTAACTTTCTTTTAAACTAAAGTATAAGTATTTCTGCTACCCTTTGCCATATTGTATAATGCTAGAAATGCAGCAATAAACCTTTCAGCATTTGACAATATTTTGTAAAAAAATAGTTGCAAACCTTCATTTTTGTTTCAGTGGGTTGGGGTGCCTTGCAAGAAAGATCACTGTCAATGGGTGCCATGGTTTAGAAAAGTTTGGCAACCACTGGTCTACAGTTGTGTCCAAAATAGCAAACTCATCCTTCAAGCACTTATAATACTTTCACTTGGTTTTGGATGGTAATGGAAAACTTTAACTAAAGTATGTGCCCCATACGGCCATTATTTTTTTGGGCATCGGCCAAGTTTTAATTCGGCCTTCCTTTCCTTTTTAGGAGAGAGTTAGATATAATTTGGGTAGATTCCCTCTAAATATTTAGTGGTCTGAAGTGGTGCTGACAAAAAACGGTGGTGAATTACTGAAGTGGGAGTTTCTAATAAGTAATAATAAGTCATCTCCACTGGGAGGTTTAAGAAATTAAACAATTATGTCTCTTTGTTTGTATGTCCTTGTTCTATACATTCACTTGTTGTACAGAGCAACAGAGAAAATGTAAGCCATTAGGGTTATTTATGACTCAGTGCAGCCTGGTGTTTGTAATGGTAGTGACTGGCAGACCAAAATGTAGAATAATAGACTGAAGTGTTTAAAGAAGCAAAGATTACTTAACTGCAAAGTCGGGTTTAAAACCACCCCCCCAAAAAACATTTACTTTACTCAAAATAATGGAAAAGGAGGAACCAAAAAGTACATGGAAAAACTCAAGACAGCAACATTACGTTAACAAGCTGGTAACATGGTCAACTCAAGACTGAGCACTGGCCTATATGCCAGTGCAGCTGCTTAAATATGACATATAAATGATGTGAGGTGAGACTTATCTCAAATCAATGTTCAATCAGTGTTCTGCAGCCCTGACAGTTTTGACCTTGAACTTCCACTGGTTTCATTATCTATTATTTCTTTGACCATCGCTGAACCTTTCCTAACTAATACCGCCTTATTCTTTAACTATTTTCCTTGGCTCAACATTTTCTATTTTCCAATAGCTACACAATCCCCCAAAACGAACCAAACCATAGCCTTCTAGTAGATCATTTGACATTAGTCACCATAGTTGAACAGTAATGAAAAGAAATTCAAATGTCAGGTCTGGTCAGATTAAAATCTGTCGGCTGTTTCATCAAAAAAAATCGAAATGTCAGGTGAAAAAAATGGGTTTGTGATGGTTGGTCAAATTGTTCAGTTTCTCCTCTCCTCTCTAGATGCTGAGCATACTTTTGCATTCTGTATTATTGCAGTAAATAATCTGTTGGGGTTTGTTGGTCATCTGTTGATTATTTCTGTCACAAAATATTACACACACACACACATTACACACACTCATCTGACATTAAGTCCCCGTCTACTTGTTTAATCACAGCAACTGAACAAGCATCACTGCAGTGACGGCACCATCCCAAGTACAGACTGGTAGATGTAAATAGTGGCTACAATGACAGTTCCTACTTGCACCTTCCCATGCAAGTTAGTCACCACCACCCACAGATTCTGGATCACACACACCCTCTCTCATCAAACACATACACACTGTATTTATTTCTGAAGCCTTACCTAACATGTCGGATATGTGCAGGTTTGTATGGTAATTAACCATGCATTAGCGGTGGCACTAGCCAGGGTTTCTAGGCTCACAGTTTGAGGGGGACCAAATACATTTAATGGTCTTCTACACAAATGTCAACGCAAAGGTTAAAGCTTGGTCTCCAGACAATTGAGAATCTGCCAAGACCTAATTGAAAAGAATGACTATCTTGAACACATCTTGAACACAACGTCATCTTTATTATGGAATAGCTGCACACATTTGGATATTAGTTAAAAGCTTTTTATTAAAGTCGCAATTTGTACGGTTGAGCCCCTTCAAGTTAGCAGGCTGGAGACTTTCAGCATTAAAAAAACTCAATAACAGTGTGCTGTCCACACTAACTGACAACTGGAAACGAAACACCATAAAAAACCATATGAAAACCATACAACTGGCAACTGTGTGATGGGAACAGGCGCAGCTGGGCAGGCTAGGCGGCGTGAGTGCCAGGGGTTTGGGTGTGTCGATAGTACGATTCTTGTAAACAAATATATCAGTTATATGATGGGATTTTATTTAGAACATTATTGAAATCACTAATCAGCATTAACTACAGATATGTCCAGGTTACTTTAAGCTACCAACTAGTGGAAATGTAACACATTGCGACTTTAAATCGTATGATTTGTTTTTGTTCACTTGTTGTTGACTTTGACCCCTTAACCACCAACATATGTTGATGCATTCATGATGATGACTGGTAAACAGAACAAGGCCTAATTCTGCTCAAATTAGCTCTGAAAACATAATGGCGTTATTATCTGAATACATTGATGATGAAATGAACAATTCTTTTTAAGCTTTAATAATTGCGCCTACAATAGACTTTCTTTAAACCAAATTGTGTCTTTGAGAAATACATTGTTGCATTTACAACACAACGTTTGAATGACTTTCATGACATTCTTTCAGAAGTGACCACAGAAAATTGTAACAATAGATATGGAGGGACGCAAAGCAACTAGAAGAAATAAATGAAGACATCATACGTCAACATTTATATTCTGCATATATTCTTTTTTTCATGACTGAACCAACAATTATCCAAACCGTCGCTGCCTGTTGACTCTAGTGTGAACTTTGAGTGACCCGGTGACAGATAGAAAGAAGTAGAAAGAAGCCCATGGTTCACGGCAATCATTTTTCAATCATGGGGCTCTCAGTGAGCCATCAACTGCTCCTCGCAATGCCCTGCAGAAATCACTGTCTGCCCCTCAGCACCCATCTATCCGTATCTCTCTCTCTCTCTTTTATCCTTTGCCTCCCTCTCTCTCTCTCTCTCTCCCCATCTCACCCTCCCTCCCTCTCTTTTGTACCCCCTCTTACCCTCATTCTTTCTTTATCTGCCTAGCTCTCTCCCTCCCAGCCCCTCCCTCCTTCTCTCACCCTCTTTCCCTATCTCTCTCTCTCGCTCTCTCTTTCTCTCTCTCACAATAGAAAAAAACAAACTAGCTATGATGTCTTTGGCATGCTGTCTTCGGCATGTTTTTTTGAATGTTTTTTTTCATGTTAAATTCCCATCCTCATGACCTGGCAAAGGGACAGAGATGCCATTGAGAGATGAGACGAATAACCCTCTGGGAACAGGGTCCTGCGCACAGTTTAAACGCATATAGTAAATAATGACGGAATGGCCGGATCTGCTTCTGTCAAGTTTATGTTTCTCATCCAGCAGCCCCTCCTCACACACACACTGATGACACCGACACATCAAAACACATCATTTGCATATTATTTCAAGCCATCAAACTACCGGAGCATGCATCATTGCAGATCATAGCCACTGCACACGCGTATCTCTTACAAATGACATGGTGTGAAGGATGCAAAATGCATGCACAATTCTCAAGGCATCCTTTAGTTTCCTTTACACAACCTCTAATATAGCCTATATGTTTAAACCCCAACATGTTAGTCATCACAGCTATCCCCTTAAAATCCTCCCCACTCACTTAATATACTAGTATTAGCAGTTGGGTATCCTGCTAAGTTTGACACGTGTTGCAAGCCTGGAGTTAAAGTGTAAGTGTAGGATGATCCGATCATGAAAACGCTGTTTTAAACACATCAAATTAGCATTGAGAATCTGATAAGGGATGATCTCCTTCTCAGGTAGAGTGAGCAGTGTTTGTGTCTTTGATTGCATTCCGGAACACGCCAGGCGATCATTGGCTAGACGGCATCCCCATGGAAACTGCTTCATGTGATGCAAGGAGCTCACCTTATTTTGCAAGAAAGATGTTTTCATTTTGGGTAAAATGGTTTAATGCTCATGGGCATAGCTGAATTAACCTTTATTATATCATCTTTTTAACCTTTATTATATTAATCTAATCTCTATTCACAATGTAGGCCATTCAGTAGCCTCATGAGAACGTATAGAGCAATATAAGCCTGTATAAACATTGCTACTTCCCATTGAAAATCTCTGTCTATGTTAGCAGATAACAGACTAATCCCAATCAGTTACACAGAACAAATCATCCGTCTTTCAGAGAAATTTCGAAGTAAATTTGTAAACTTGAAGGATTCTCAATGGTTGATTTAGACTTGATAGCAATTTCAGTAATGGCAGGAATGATTAACGCAAGACTGTGGAAATACAACGTTTTCTATCGTTGCCATGGTGATTCATGTAGAAGCTGCTATTCCTGAAACCACGCAACTTGCATGTTGTTTGAATCATTGTCTTTACGTTGTGTAACGTTAGTCATCTGAGCTGCTATGTTATGTGTTATTTTATGTTACTGATGATGTTCTTTCAATAAAAACATAGATTTTTGAGTGACCCAGAGATGACATTTCTTCTTTGGGATGGACTAGGATGACCTCTTTTTGATGGGCACAACGGAAGTTTATGTTTGCTTTGCTTCCGCTGAAAAATCCATTCGAAAGGTTAATTTGATAAATATATAAAGCGGCGTTAATTTGTCATGTTTATCTTGTTAAACAAAATGTATTCATATAAGGAACCTTTGGAATATATATCAGCGGAAGCAAGGTGGACATAAACTTTGTGCCCCAAAAAATACATGTCGTCCTAATACGTCCCAAAGAGGAATAAATGTCATCCCTGGGTCACCTGAATTTTTTTATTTGAAAGAACATAGCACTTAACACAACAGCTCAGATGACTACGAGACGTAAAGAGATTGATTCAAACAACATGCAAGCTGAGTGGTTTCAGGGATAGCAGCGTCCTTATGAATCACCATGGCAATGGTGGCAATAGAAAATGTTGCATTTACTAACATACTTAATATCATATACATTCCCTGACTGAAGAATACAAATTAAAATGCACATTTATCACTAGAAATGTTATCAAAACGCATTTTAATGCTGAAACTATCTTCAAATGTCACATTTTCCACTGACAATAAAACGAATGTCATCCATTTTGTTTTGGCAAGACAGAACCTTGACATACGTGACGTATTGCTGTTTCGTCGAACAGTCGATAGGGGGCTAAAACGTACATATGGGTCATTTTGAACGACATAAACAAACAACCCATTCTGTCGTTTAGGTTGGAGAACAGGCTGTATAAGGTATAAAAGATCAGCGTACGAGATGTTTTGATGGGTACATCAAAGTGTGTCTTGCCCTACCATGTACCCATGCCCTATGTTGAATTTACCTCCGGCTAATGAGCCTCCGTTTCTCTTTCCCCGCTCCAGGTAGCTGTTGTGGATACATCTGCTTAGTGCGATTAGTCATAGATAATAGCTATCAGCAGCGTGGCAGAGGCATCGAGGGGGGACAAAAAAAAAGAAAGGCATCTTGGTTTAATAAGGTGTCAACACCACCACCAGAGGTTGTGTAATGATAAGGGGAGGATTTCTGGCAAATCTTCAGAACACATGCACACATACACATAGACACACACACACACACACACACACACACACACACACACACACACACACACACACACACACACACACACACA
>JAOPJO010000154.1:16314575-16326259 GCA_027123675.1 Molva macrophthalma
ACACACACACACACACACACACACACACACACACACACACACACACACACACACACACACACACACACACAAGCTTATCCACTCCCATTAGCCTTTTAGCCTCAAATTCCCAGTATTTGACATGAGTAAATAACTTCTTAAGCCTAATTGTGAATTAATAGTTTGTTTACACGATGTGATGCTAGTTAATTGTATTCAAGTGCACAATTTCTTTCTTGCTTTTATTCTATTTTCTATTAACGTATAATATTTTCTTTCCCAACCCACAATTCTTCACAAATCTTTCAGCCACGTCTGCAATATACAGAACGTTAAATCAACATTTATTCTTTTTTTTCCCCAGTGAAATGGACTTCAGAGAACCTATCTACCCCGGGTGAGTGGCAGACATATGCGATATTTCAGTTTTTCCTGTATCGGTTTCATTTTCAGTTTACCTTGTACTTAATAGATTGGCTTCTTATCTCTGGGCATATACTTCACTACGAGCTGAGTTAAACATATTTGATTATTTGTTCATTAACCTCCTCATCCCGAGGCTACTCGTATCTGGGCCAGCAAAATGTAACAATGGGTTCTTGAGATATCCACCTGTTTGTGTCTTTACTCTCTGACACAAAATAAATAAATTACCTTGAATTAATAATTGACCATGATATCAGTGGCAGTTAGAGAAATTTGAAGAAGTTAAACAATAATAATTAAACACACGATTATAACGAGAAGGAATTGATATGGACGTTATACAAAGTGTTATACCGTTCTGGCGAAAAATCTCCCAACGCTACTGCACAGTACACAAGGAAGGAATAATACTCTCAATGAAATAAAACCCATTCTCGTAGTAAGTAGTACTATGTGTATACTAATTATAGTACTTTTGACATGGACTTGTGACGACATGGACATGTGGATAACTACTTAATAGTTGATAACAATGATAATTGTTTGATGATTTGTTTGGGCTGGTGGTGTTGTCAACATTCAGAAATGCAATTCCTATGTTAGTGTGTTGCTCACTGTTGATAATTGCTTCGGCCTGACAGACAAGGTCTTCACAGCTGGTTCTAATAGCTCTGGTTCTGTCGGTTCCTGGATATGTTATGATTGTCGGTTTTGGTGCGTGGTTAATGATTTGATTGGGATGTTTTAGAGATTTGGGCCTGCCTTTATTTAGTATAAGTCAACTTATTTAAGATAGCCAATGTATCGGCTAGTGATTAACACAACAAAGTGGAAACATTTACAACCTTTGGTAAGGAGAAAGATCCCCGCAATGAATGTTTGAATATTGTGCAGTACTACCTTCTTTTACAGTATACCGTTATTAAACAACTGTTGTTTTTTTCCTATCGACTTGCCCTTGTGAATTCTCCCCGATCAATGGCAAAATGTGTAGAGGCAGCAAGGCGTGTCCCTGGTGCAGTTTCTCCCACATATTGAGGTCATTTTTCTTGAATCGTTTCAGGGAGCCGTATGCCGACCCATACTATGACTATGAGATGGAGGCCCTGTGGAGAGGGGGGCAGTACGAGAACTTCCGAGTGCAGTACACAGAAGCCCCTCTACCATACCACTACGCTGTGAGTACACCCCCCCCCCCCCCAACTGATATTATTGTTGTTATATAGAACCCAAAGCTCCATTAACGGCTGTTGTGATCTTGTATGGTAGTCTGTTTCGCTGCCATGTACGCAATCCGAACAGGCAGTCCAGTGCATTCATAACATCAGATCTTAGGAATCTTACTCCCTCTTTTCTCTTTAGTTCAACACTTGAATCATACCTTTTATTCTGGAATTGGATTGGAGTGCACACAAGCGCTTGTCATCCTCAATATCCACGTCATTCCCAGGCCGCACCTTTTTTGTTCTCATTAACAGCGGGTGTATGACCCCTTGCACCCTCACCCACAGGAGCGCGAGAGGGAGCGAGACCCCCGGGACCGCAACCGGGACCGGGACCACGAGCGGGACCACCGCGAGCGGGAGCGGCGGCAGAGGGAGCGCGAGAGGGAGCGCGAGAAGGAGCGCCTGCGCCGCAAGGAGGAGTGGGACCGGGACCGCCTGAAGCGGGAGGAGAAGGACCGGCCCCGGGTGCGGCCCCCGCGGGAGCCCCGAGAGAAGAAGGAGGAGGACCTCAAGCTGAAGGTCCGCCCCGAGCCCCACTCGCCCATCCCCCTGCCGCCCACCAAGTAAGTCCCCCCCCACAGCGAGGTCATCGCTTCCGTCGCAGTATCAGGACTTGAGGTGCGTGTGATTGTGGGTGTGTCCAATCGCGCCATCGCTTTCACAATACCAAATGGGCTGATTCCTGGGTTGTTTGTGTCGCCGCAGCTGCAACCGAAACCCGCAGTATGTGTGTGAGCTTTATAAGTGCCGTGATGGTTGTGATATGTGTGGCTGTGCTGTTCACCGCTGAGGTGGAGTACCATCCAGTATACTCAAGTATTAAGGCAATGGATCTTACCTGCTATTATGGGGTTTTGGTAAGGCATATCTCATTACTAAAGATGGAATAGAATCGTGAAAGAAAAACTACAATTCCTTTTTTGCTCATTGTATTAAGTCATTGTTCAAACTGTCACATTTTCTTGTCTTAAACAGTAAATAGATATCTCAACCATCTAAATGTATCCTAAAATGGTGCAGCCAACAGGATGGCAAGCATAAGGCATGTCTGGTATGTCTTTGTAAATGTAGCTCATCTTAGCAGATGTGTTTACATGCACACTAGCCACCAGGTTGTACACACCAACTCTATGGGGGGCAAGTAGGCATTCCGTTTTCCCCTCATGCCCATTCACCTGTAAATGAGCACGTATTTGTATGTTGTCTACCAGTCTGATGAAAAAATCGAACATATCAGTGGAAGTTGTGTCATCGTTTGTAAATTGTTGTTCCATTCTGTGGGATGATTGTCGGTTTGGACATTGCATCACAGCATTACTCAGGCTGGCGTACTGCAGGGCAGGGCTGAGGTTTTGGTGCTGTCATCAAACCAATGCCTTTTGTTTTTCACAGTGATCTTTGAATGCACTCTCGGCTTTCTTGCATCATAGTATAGTAGTAGTGGCAAGGTCCAATATTAACTTAAAACTAGCACCAAAAATAAAATAAAGATAGTTACGTATTCAAATAATTTCTTGGCTGCTCTCGCAGGTAAAAATAATTAACATTTTGGAACCTGAGCAGTGGTAATTATTTCTCGCTGCACCACAGATTTCATCATCAGTCTAATATAACAAAGCAGGAAAGGTAGGAGGAAGGATGAATCACGTTTCCCAGAGAGGGGACACGCCCACCTGGGCCAGTCCAACATACCTGAAGAAATTTGTTGAACAGTTCACTGTTGACATTGACGTTCATGTTTGGGTTGTGGGGAAACACCCAGTCCTGTCATAGAGAAACTGGATTAGCCAATTTAACTTTCAAGCTGGATTCAATCTCTTTAAATGATTAGCATTGTAGTTTTTTAGTTTTTTTTCTCTCAAAGTTTTAAGTATTCAAGTCCCCAGGGCAAGAATAGCACTGAATTGCAGATGAAGAACCAGAGCCTGTTATGACATTCTATGTTATGCAGATGTATTCATATGGCATATTAAATACAGTTTTATTGACGTAATGTACTGTTGCACTGTCCCATGTGGTTGGCTAGAGTAACCCGATGACACCGTCATATCGCTTCACTGAACGGTTTGTACTGGCCTTTCCAAGCCATTGTTTCCCAATTGTGTTGTAAGTTGCTTTCTTTGAAAAGCGCGCACATGCATTCCTACGCCGCATCATGCAATACATTATCACGCAACATTGTCTGCAGCTACTAGTAACTCCATTCATTGAGGGGTTGAACGGTGTTGCAGGAAACCCTGTATCGGATGTCATGACGACAGCACCCTACCCTCGGGCCTTGTCTGGTGTAAAGAAATGTGTCAACCCCCTTGTTGCGATGCAACACCACACCGGCAGTTAAAGGGGCCCCTGAACCTGTTCTACCAGTGACATCAAATGGAAAGACTAACTAGCGCTTCTCCATTGTTTTTCTGGGATTGTGACATGCTAGAGTTTCTCTTCCTGTGATCTCTTTTGTGTTTCTTTTAGCATAATTGCATCACAGCTCCACTCCCACAACCACACCTCTCTTTCCCTCTCCCACTGATACGGCTAGCTCAACTTTTTAACAGCTACACACAGAGAGAGCTGTCATTGTTTACTGAGCATTCCAACTTGCATTAGCCGATGGCTTAGCTGATTGTTGCAATTTTTGTTAAATATATTTAATGTCAACAATTAAAGGCCTACTTAAAACAGCAGTCGGTTACTTGAGATTATGTTCCACTTGCAGGATGTTTGTCAGCCAAAGAGCATCATCACTCATATTCGCTACAAATTAATCCAGTGGTGAGAAGGAAAGGCCTACGGCATGATATCCCAAAGCCCATCCTTAACCTTCGTCTTATTGCAGGGTTTCCCATTAATGTGTTAGACCGTGCCTTATTTCTACTGCCAAAGCCTCAAAGCTATTTTATTAAATGAAAAATGACATTGTTGCATGTTAGATTAAAAGATACTGTTAAAATGCCACTCAAATAACGTCAATTAGTTAAGAGGCCTATGCCTTTATTTTCTTTTGACTTTTCACTGTACGTTCTCTGCTGCGCATGAGGGGCGCAGCCGGGCATTGCAATCCCCCTGAGCCCATCGTGAAGAACGCCGCTTTTGTTCAATTGCGACCTAATGGCAAGCTTTGCCATATCCTAATTATTTATCTCAACCCAGCTCCATTTAAGATCCTAAATAGTTAACAAACTGTAATGAAGGCCGCAAAAGCAGTCGTCGTTATTAACCGAACCAAACAAAAAGCTTGTATGGCAAGCCTTCTTACAAATGAAGCTATACCTCCATGGCGTCTGTGCCAACTGTTAAGTGAAGCTCATGGCGGGAGGGGGGGTTTACTTTGATGTTAAATCTACCCCCATTTCATTGCTGAATAGCGTTGAGCAAAACGGATCGCATTTATTTCCGGACAGGGGACTCAATCCCCCACAGTCTCTCTGAGTTCTTTGGCAAACACTGTATTCTTTTCCTCTACATTGTGACACTCTCAAGTCCCTTGAGGCAGAGCATGGTTTAATTGGCCTTGCTTCCTTGTTTCCTCAGCCACACGCTCATGGACCGCTTTTTAAATAGAGGCGACTAATAAGGGCTAAAAATAGCTGCAGTGTTGTTGTTCTATTTTTAGCTCCTGCCATTATCAGCCTAATCTTGCCTTTGCATGGTTTCTTGGCTTGCAGATAACATAGTTTCTGAACATGTTCTGTCAGAATACAATAAGTAACCTAACAGCTTGCCGGGCAGCAGAATTCCCATATTCCACAGATGAGCTCATTGGCTCAGAGTGGGGGTGACCGTATACTGCTTACTGTTGGTTGCTGTAAATGCGAGGCGAAGAGCTAATACATCATCAGGCCAAAGCATCCTGGTAGCAGATCCTGACATATTAATCTCTACTCCCTAGGATTATAGGATGCACTTGATGACTCTGCTTACGGTGTTCATAATGAAACTCTGCATTTAATAAACCTGTTTCCGTCCCTTGGGAAACCCCATGGAGTGGGTCCTTGATGCAAGGACAAACGCAGTTGACGCAGGGCAGCGTTTATAGCATCCTGTCGTAACACAACTCAAACCCACAGCCATTTTACTGCTTTTACTGTGGAGGGAGCCTCATCATAAATGAATCTCTTTCGCCATATACCATATACCTTTCCATAGATGTGTTTCTGCTTGTGTCTCATCAGTTATCTCTTCGTCAGTCAGTATGTAAATCATTGTCATGTAAACAGTACTTGTCTATTCAGCTGTCTCTGTGTGCCTGGCTCTTTTCCTCAAGATGTGGTGACCAGGGTCACTCTAATCTTTATAAACAGAGTTTGGTAGCAGAAGCATTCTGTTTTATATCTGATGTTTGTAGTTTGAGTAGTACGGAACCCATCGTCTATTGTCTGACGACGATTAAGCTGTTTTTTTTAGCTTTGATTCAAGAGATTCAAGATGGTTTATTTGTCATATGCACAACAATTACAGACGCAGTAGGTGGCAATGAAATTCTTAAGTCTCAGGCTCCTTCAATATTGCAATATAAAAGAAAAGTAAAAATATAAAAGAAACAAGTAAGAGAGCTAAGCCTAAATAAACAAATAAATAAATAAACTATAATACTGGACATGAATAATTTGAATAAAATAAATTAAAAATAAAAATATAATAACTAATATATAATAATAATAACTAAGGTATAAATAGATGCAGCATAAAGTGAAATGCAAATGTTGATGACATTTTTATCCAGATGTCGACTGTTATAAAGTGGCATTATGGTGAGCTAGGTAGCCCAGGAGTTTAGCAGTCTTATGGCCTGTGGGATGAAACTGTCCCTGAGTCTGGTGGTGCGAGACCGGATGCTGCGGTAGCATCTACCAGATGGCAGCAGTTGAAAAGGTTTGTTGCTGGGGTGATGTGGGTCTCTTATAATCCGATTTGTCTTCTTCTTGCACCGCTGAGTGAAGAGGTCCTCCATGGATGGCAACTCCGTCTTGGTAATGTGCTGGGCAGTTTTCACCACCCTCTGTAAGGGCTTACGGTTGAGGGTGGAGCAACTGCCGTACCAGGCGGTGATGCAGCCAGTCAGGATACTCTCTATGGTGCACCTGTAGAAGTTGCGGAGTATCCTGGTGTCCATGTTGAACCTCCTCAGCCTGCGGAGGAAAAAGAGCCGCTGTCTTGCCGTCTTTGTGATGGCGTTGGTGTGGTGAGTCCAGGCAGGTCCTCGCTGTTGTGGACCTGAGGAACTTGAAGCTGCTGACCCTCTCTACTGTCGTCCCGTTGATGGTGATGGGGGCGTGTCCTACTCCCTGTCGCTTCCTGTAGTCCACAATCAGCTCCTCGGTTTTGCTGAGGTTGAGATGGAGGTTGTTGTCCTGGCACCAAGATGTCAGGGTTCTGACCTCCTCTCTGTACGCCCTCTCATCTTCGTCGGTGATCAGGCCGATGACGGTTGTGTCGTCAGCAAACTTGATGATGGTGTTGGAGCTGTGTGTGGCCACACAGTCATGGGTGAACAGGGAATAGAGGAGAGGGCTGAGCACGCAGCCCTGGGGTGCACCGGTGTTGAGAGTCAGGGTGGATGATGTGGCGTTTCCTATCCGCACTGCCTGGGCTCTGCCCGTCAGGAAGCTCAGGATCCAGTCACAGAGGGCGGTGTTGAGCCCGAGGTCCCTGAGCTTCACGGCGAGCTTGGAGGGCACAATGGTGTTGAATGCTGAACTGTAGTCAATGAACAGCATTCTCACATACGTGTTCCTCTGATCCAGATGGGAGAGGGCAGTGTTGAGGGTGAGGGCGATGGTGTCGTCTGTGCACCTGTTTGCCCTGTATGCAAACTGCAGGGGGTCCAGTGAGTCAGGGAGGGAGGAGGTGATGAATGATTTGACCAACCGCTCAAAGCACTTCATGATGATGGAGGTGAGTGCTACTGGACGGTAGTCGTTAAGGCAGGATGTTTTTGACTTCTTGGGGATGGGAACGATGGTGGACATTTTAAGACATGTGGGGACCACAGACTGGAGCAGTGACGTGTTGAAAATGTCTGTAAACACACCTGCTAGCTGATCTGCACACACCCTGAGAGCTCGGCCAGGGATGCCGTCAGCTCCAGGGGCCTTGTGTTGATTAATCCTTTTGAAGGATTTGCACACATCTGCCCTAGTTATTACTAGTGAGCAGGGGTCCTGGTCCTTCTGTACTTCCTCAGCCGGGGAGTAGCTCTCAAAACATTCAAAGAAGGTGAAGAGATGGAAGAGATGGAGACACTTCCTTAGCCACGCTGAGGAATGTGTATAGATATGTGTATAGAGTAAAGCCAAAATTTTGTCTGGACCTGAAACGCCAGCAGAAAGATAATAATCTGAAGAAAATAATCTGGAAATCGTCTGGAAATACCACCACCAAATTCCCCTGGGAAAAAAATAACAAAACCCAGATAGTGATATGAAAATTAGAAGTGTGGGAGGAATTAGATGGATGTCCTACCAGCTCTCCCACACATGCCTCACTCAGTGAGGCATGTAAAACATTTGTCATTGATAGAAAACCACAGCTTTTATCTAGGAATGCTCAGGTGTGTTCAGGTTTGTGTGGTGACAGTGGCTGCATTCATTCATCCTCTTGATACCTACATTTACATTTACATTTACATTTAGGGCATTTAGCAGACGCTTTTATCCAAAGCGACTTACAATAAGTACATTTGTCAATAGAAAGAGAAACAATATGTCGCTGTTGGTACAGTAAGAATGTTCATAGAACCAAGTGCCGAGCACTAACGATACCTCGTGGTTGAAGATAATAATCATAACTAGTACGAAAGATATTCACAGCCCAAGAAACGTCGACCCCAGTGACTGCCCTTTTCAAGCGATTCTGGGCGCCCTGCAGGCGAAGTGGTGCAATATACTCTAGAGCAATAACAAATTAACACTATGACGTCTTGGAATAAGATATCGACAAAAATGTTAAGGGAGGTGTCCTCTGTGTTCATGGCAAGTTTCCAGTTCCTGCCACCTTCTGAAGCGGACTTGTGGTTGATAGATTAATGTTAGCTAATTAGCATATTTCTATTATTTTTATATTTTTTATTATTTTTGCCATTACTCTGACCCTTTAATGAGAATGAATGAGTAATCCCTTTTCAAATGTAAGATCAGACACGTCAATAGATCATGTGTTTCCCAAAATGTTCACTGTGCAGAGAATTCTATCCAGACAGACATTATGGGAAACATGTTCAGCATATAAAATAAGGCCTGTACAAGTTTCAGAAATTGTCTTCACTCGGGGCGGTGGGGCACCTTGTTTGTCTTGACCGCCAATTATAGTGGCCCCTATGGGCGATTTGGTACCAAACGTTTTGGAGACCTGCTCTTTCGTGAAACGTATATGGCGGACAAATTTGAAAACGTTTCAGACCCTTGGTCATTCTCAAGTGGACTTGTGATTAATTTAATATTACTAAATAGATATTGATTGAATATTGATACAATTTTGATTTGGCGAATATACCAAGTTTCAGAAATGTTTCTCTATTGATGTTGCGAGTGTGATAGCTTCACTTTGACTACAAAATATAGCGCCCCCTATGGGTGAAGTGGAACCACATACTTAGAGACCAGCTTACAGGGAATACGTTTGTCGCAAGGTTATTACAGTTAAAAATATCAAAATAACGAAAACTAGGTGTGAAAAAACCTTTTGTCAACTGAAATAAAAATGAAAAAGAGGCTTTTGAAAAAAAAACCGAACATAACTATTATGTGTTTACAAAACAAACTAAAATAAACAAATTATACATTAAATGTCTTAAGTGTTCGTCTTTGTCAATGCAGTGTTTCCCATACTCCCATGATTTATTTGTCGTGGCCCGCCACAATATCAAAGACCCCCACATATAGATTTTCAAAAATCGTATCTCATTGTAGAACTGCGTGTAGCGCATTGATTTGCTCAAAACATTTAAACAAATCGAGAGTCAATTTAACCTGTATTTTCATGTTTGTTAACACCTACACCGGATCTCCACTGGCCGTCCAGTTTTTGACATGCTTTTTATGGTTGTAGAGCTAGCGGGATACACATCTAAACAGCGATTTTTATCCATCGGGAACATTTTGAAGCGTGAGACGTATCCGGCTTGATTGCTTTTTGTTAGGCTGTTGCTTAGTGCAGGGTACTATGCAATTCGCCTATAGTGTAGAAATATTGACGTTACGATTGCTCTATAGAGAGGAGTACTGCTGCTCCACGGCTTTGCTTGGAAGCACCGTGTCCTCGGCGGGTATCCACATGAGACACACAGGACAGGGGATGACGTCTTTAGTTCCCCACGTCAGATCACTGTAATTCGCAGCGTAAATATCTGTTGGATATTCAATATCTCATAACTTAAAGCTAGGGTTTCATATTTGTCGAAAGCCCATCGATAAATTGCAGGCTGTGTCAAAAAAAAAGAAGAAACTCTGGGATCTGTGGCTGTCACAGGCCTGTAATAAGCCCGTCCACTCATTTCATTAGGCTCGAATACAGTTATTGGATGGCTTACCCGTCTGTCTACCTACCATACCAGCTACCTACGAGCACTCTGCCTGTCAAACTATTCCACAAGGCTAGCCTAGCTAAAGCGTGCGAGATTGTCACCTGTTTTGTGGGAACGGCTTCGGAGGGAGCCCTCAAGGGAGGTGTGGGACTCTTTTCAGTTGAATACTTTCAAAATATTGCTTACTTTAGCTGGTTTCTCCCTCCACCCCCCAGGCGTATGTATTTCATACATAAGCCTAGTATTTTGGGTGGATATGAAATCTAGCTTCCAAATTTTCCCACCTTCGGCGGCGATGGGTCTGAATTCACTTCGAATCACTTTTTTTGAAAAACAGCATCCTCCTTTTGCCAACCGCCCCCCCACCTGTCTCTCTCCAGCAGGCCGATAGAGCCGCTGCCCAAGAAGGACGTGATGCCGATGATGAGGCGGCCAGACGAGTGGAAGGACCCCTGGCGCCGGTCCAAGTCGCCACGGAGACGGCCGCCCATGGGCTCGCCGCAGCGGGGCCGTCGGCGCCACCGGCCCTCGGGCTCCTCTGTGTCCATGTCACACTCGTCCAGGTGAGAGAGAGACAGAGAGGCTCGCGTCATGAGTCTGTCTCGTACGGGATGGCACCCACGGTTTTGTGTGTGCGCGGTTCGAGATGGATTCAATCTGGTAGGGCAGAGAGAAGAGAAACGCGTCAGATTTTCTTTTTAACCCATTTCGGAGACGCAGCCATGTAATTATTAGAAAAAGTGACCCTATATATTAGAATAACTTTATTATCTTTATTATATACACAGCCAGTAACAATGACGACGCCATAACATCAGTGATGCGACACTGAGTGATGGCAGAGAACGACATAAAGGTAGAGAATGGTGAGCGGAGACAGCGAGCAGTAAGATCCCCAGTCATTGGCTAAAGGATGATGGATAAATCAGTGACCATCCTCGACTTGCATTTCTTGTACTAGCGGGAGAACGTCAAACAAGATTGAACCATTAATGGCATACCATCAAAGTGTAACTCAGGTCAGTGTGAGGGGAGCAAAGGGTATGAACCTAAACAACGACTTACTAACTTACTAACATTTAACAGCCAACCCTGATCGATACAAGGAGATCACCTTGTGTTATACCTTGGATGTGTTTATAGCGTTTACAGCCATATTCTGCAGTTGACGCTGGATTTAAATAACTGGTTAAGATTATTGCACTTTATATTGGTTTACTTCGTGCAATGTTTATTTTTGATAAAAATATTTTTTAAAGTCAACCTATAAAAAAGTATAATTAAAGTACCAAATTTAGCCTGTTTTATGCTAGTGCAGACATTCATGTGATGGCACTGACAGGGAATGGAGCATTTGATGCCATTGTTGTCCTACCCTTGGTTTTCAATAGTAAAAACAAATTGTAGTTGTTGTTGTATTGTAGTACCGAACCGTGAAACAAACTGTGGCTTACCTGAACCATCACACACACACACACACACACACACACACACACACACACACACACACACACACACACACACACACACACACA
>JAOPJO010000154.1:16342496-16356698 GCA_027123675.1 Molva macrophthalma
ATGATGTGCTGGTGCACCTAAATGAAAAAGGTAGGCGCACCAGTGCAACCAATGTAAAAAGTTAGTCTGGAGCCCTGGTGTGTCACTGATATGCATATGCACCACTTTTTGGTGCACATAAATATGCAGATTTTCCCTCTAATTTGTCCCCTTTCCCCCATTTGTCTGTTTTAATTTCTCACTTAATTTGTTGTTTGTAGCAGCAGGGTGACCGCGGCAACAGGAAGAGGTACATGCCGTCTGACAAAGACCGCCCCGGCTCCCCTCTGAGCAAGAGGATGGCCATGTCTCCTGGCAGAGGTGAGGGCCCAGCTCCATTTTCACGCACAGGCCCAAGCTTTTAGATTCACAAAGCACCTTTAAAAGCACCACACAGATTGTACGGCAAGGAAAATGAAGGCAGCACAGAAAGGTACATTTAGGCAGGGAGTCATAATAAGACAAAATTCACTTGGCACAAGGGAGATGGGTTACTTTGCAGCCCATTAAAAACAATCACTATACAAAATAATAGTAAAGCTGATGAAAACTGCATAAGATTAACCAGATCTTGGTCCTAAACTAATAAACATTAATAACCTCATCCAATCACGTTCCTACCTTTGAGCTATCTTTATAACCAAAGATAAGACTAACACACGCACAAACGTACAGGCTCACGTACATCCCTGCATCACAATATGCTTTCAAGTCCTTCTGCAGTTAATTGCGTCAGCGGAGATGCAAGTAACTCAATACCTACGTGCAATATTGCGTTATACTGACGTCAGTGACAAACGTAGTTAACATCAGTATTGTCTGTTGTTGCAATGATTATTTGTGTGGTTGCAAAAGCAAGCCACAATATTGTTATTATGCGTCTTATTTTCATTATTCTTCCGCCTCATTTTCAGGAGCTCTCCTACAATTTTTGAGCTATCAACACAAAACCAATACCAGAAAATCAGTGCAGTGCGCTTTAATATATACTACAGATGATGTTACTATTACTATTATTATTATATTATATTACTATCATTACTATTAATGTTCTTCCTCAGGCCGTGACCGGAGGATGCCAGGGCGACCAATTTTCCCGCCGAGAATGGATCGGCCAAGAGGCCCAGGTCCCCGGCCCATGCCACCTCAAGGAGACAGGTTGGTACAGTCCAGAAGTAGGAAAGCCCAACAGGCTCGAAACCTGACTGTATCACACTGATGCAAGGGAAACCCTGCCAGGAGTTTCTAGTTGTTTATAGTTTTCACTCCCCCGTGTTATTTTAATCTGTTAACAAACTCGCTTTGTTCATCTGTTCGGGGATTAAAATCAGGAAGTGTGGCCAGGGCTTGATGAGGAACAAGTGTTAATATGTGGAAGCAGGGGTTAACACAACTTCAGCTCATCATACACATGAGATCAGTAGCCTCTCATTGCTGTTGTCCCCCACCACCACCAACAAAAACGTGTGTCGCGTTTAATGGTAGCAACCTCTGATGTAGGGCTGGCCCGAATACATAATTTCAAGCTTCGAATAATCGTTAGGTTTCCAAACGAATATCCGAATATTCGGTGGAGAACAAAAGAGAGAATAAAAGGCCATTCATAGTGCGTATCTTTCACTCTCTATAGCAGGTGTCATCCACTGCTGCAGAATCAGGTTTTTATCAGCTGATCGTGTTTCCTTTTCATTTCTAAAGGTGTTCAATTGGTAAAACAAACGTGTTATTTTTATAACGCAAAACAACAATATCACATCGGTGGCTTTCAGATCCACTCATCAGTCCGAGCCCGACTTGGTTATGGCAGAGCTTCAGTGCAGTCTAAAAGTTTCTGTACACACACGCTCCAAAGTATGAGAGTAGGCCTACTTCCAATTATCACAAAGCAAATAGGTGGTTTGAACATTGTTTAAAGTTTTGAAAGAATTTCACAGCAGGACTATTGCTTTTTTCCCGGTGATAAATCACACAGGCGCTATTGTGGGGGACAGATCGCCATAAAAGGAAAAACATCACTACCTGTTCTATTCATGTTTACAAAATAACCAACACGTTATTATTAGTAGGTAGAGCTTTTTGGCGTCATTTGGACTCGTTTGCACATTGAAATAGTTCATTATTAAAACCCTTCTAAAACCATTAAAGCCCCGATGGCCGGGGGGGGTTAATGGCTTGCGTATCCTCACACAGGACGGCAGCGTTCGAAGTGCTACCGGAATATTCGAATAATATTTGAAAATCCAACTACAAAACTAACGAATGATAAGTCGGTCATCCCATATTTGGCCATTCTGATGATGGCTGCCATTACCTCAACTGAAGTGTTGACGTGAAGCGTTCTCGGATGTCTAGCGCCGCCCCTTACATATATATTTGATCACTGGGATATTCAGACGAAATGTAACCTAGTCTTCTACTTACAGTTCCCAAATATGCATAGACATGAATAAAACATTTTTTTTTTTAATGATCTTTCAGATCATTTCAGTTTTTAATTAATTTCTATGGCTAATGAACTGAAGGGAAAAAACATAAATTTTCTTGGAAGAGATTATGAGGATTTGCAATGTTGAAAAGTTGAAGTGGCTCTGACTACAAACGTATTTGGAGCTCTGTCTGCATTGTTGTGCTTCCATTATTTATCATCGAATTTGTTGTTGATTTGCAGTTCTGAAGTTGTTAAACTGATTTAGCTGTTTAGCGATGCTTTACTCTCCTAATTTAGAATTGTGTTAAGGCAAAAGTAGGGTGTGCGATTTCTCATGCATTTTTTTCCTGCTTTCACTCGAGTGACGGTTACAAGACAAATTTGTATCCTGTAACTACATTCCCCCAGATTATGCATCTTGCCCTTATATTTGTGGAGCTATTATTGATTTTGGGATAGCGTAGTTATATACTATATAATTATATATAAAACAAATACAACAGGCAAAAAATATAAAACTCTCTTTATAAAATGGCTCTATTTATTGTTAAGTTGTATTTTTTTAACATGATAGAAGGTTAATACAACTGGCATGTGATTTCAGTAATTACTAATTACTAAATGCACTTTAATGCACAAAGAAAATCCCTCTCACTAACAGCAGGGAACGTCATGCTTCAGTTTACCTTGGCCATGTTAAAGTGTAAGTGAACCCCCAAACTATTGTAATCTTGTTTTATTATTATTATTATTCTTCCGCCTGATTTTTTGAAATGACCTACTCTGACATTTATTTTTTGGATTTGCATAAATCCCTGACCAAAAAGTCAGGCATATATCAATGCAGTGCACTACTACTTTCAGAGACCAACCATAGCAGCCTTTTTTTTAAAATAATATTTAATATGGAAAGTGAATGGAGCAAAAATGCTAAAATCAACCACTCCAAACCTGAACACCTGAGAGTTATCAAATTAATTTAGCATATGTAGAATGGAAGTACGGAGGTCTCCAAAACGTTCTGTCCCGCTATGACCACAGGGGGCGCTGTAATTAGTGGTCAAACCTATGCGTTCGAGAACCGCCCCCGTTTTATAAAATAATTCTGAAACTTGGTATCTGGGCCTTATTTGACATGCTGAATCTTTTTGCCTCAAGGACCCATAATGTCCGTCAGGATAGATTTTTTTCGTAAAACCCGACCCGTAAGTCCAAATGACACAATTTGGAACACATACTCCTTAGTACTGCCCGACCTTACAGTATTATTTTTGTTTTGATTCAAATAAAAATGGCTTAGTTATGGCTGATTAACGAAAAAATAAGATTATGCAAATGAGCCGCCATGTTCCACAAATCCCAAGCTTCGTTTTGATATCTAACAAAATGGCGTCACAGGGTCAATTTCAAATTACCACTGTTGCAGGTGCTCAGCGAGGAATTTTTTATAATGGAAGTCAATGGGGAAAAAACGCTGACTTCAACCATTCAGAAGGCAAACAACTCAGGGTTGTCATTAACATGTCGGCATGCTCGCGGAATATTGCGCACACGAGTTGGCTCACGCAACCACACGCATTTTCTTCAGAAAATGCACATGCGGCGACATGTCTAGTTTATTTTTGTCAATTCCCGTCTGTCCACATTGGGTTGAGCTGCGGCTGCTGACTGGTTTCTCTTGCACCTTTCCTTGCAGCAGGAAGCGTCCGCTGTCCCCGCCCCCCAAGTCCTCCGGAAAGGGTCCGTCGACTCCGTCGGGCAAACAGGCTGCCCCAGGCCTGGGACCTTCCTCTGGCTCTGGAACAGGCTCTGGCTCTGGCTCGGGGAAGCCCAGCAATACGCTGTCACGTCGGGAGGAGCTGTTGAAGCAGCTGAAGGCCGTCGAGGACGCCATCGCCCGCAAGAGAGCAAAGATCCCGGCAAAGTAGCCCACCCTGAGCCCAGCTTAGCAACAAAGATGCCTGCCGGTTCGCCTGCCTGCCGTTATGGACTAGTGGCCAAGGCGACGTTGTGGGCCATGGGATTGGGAGAATTTTCCCTGGGAATCCTACACATTTCCCCCCGACCCCACTCTGCCCTTAATGCCCTTTGATGTGGAGCATCTCACTGGATATCTGTGTAAAATAAAAACAAATATTCTTGTCCCACAACATATGTATGCCGCTGTTTAAATGGCCAGCAAACACTATGGCCACCATAAAAACTTGATTGTAGACAGACGTGGGATTTTGTTCCGTCAATTTGCATACAGCCAACTTGCTCTGCCATTTAACGTCATTGAATGTCCCATGTTCGTTTACTTGCTGTTGTGAAGGGGTTGCAGGTTGGGACTTCATGGATTGTCCTATATGTTGATTTTACAGAACCGAAACAAAATGGTGGATAAGTGCTGTCTACTTGCTGGTCAGTTGAGTAAAAAAAACAAAAAAAAAACAGGAATTAAGGACCTTTCTGATGTTTGTGTGTTTTGACAAATAAGGTGAATTTATAGATACTGAATCTCGTTATCGCTTGTCTCTCCCCCTTTCTACGCTCGGCACAATTTTTACTGGGTAGTCTTATATTATTTTATTTCTCTTTACCATACTGCCACCCCCCTATCTCCGCCCCTTTTAAATTTGTGTATGAGGTGAATCTACAGTTTCAGTGAGTTCCATTAGAGTTGAACTGTCAGACTTGACATGGTTACACAAAAGGTTTCTTAATTTTCTTTTCCTTTGTTTATTTTGTACATACACCCAAGTAGGTATTCTATTTGGAGCCCCATCTAACCAATCTAATTTTGTTAATGGCTGACACCTTGTGCCACTGACTTGCCTCTTCAACTCCACTGGCTGTCTGTGGGGGCAATCAGATCCAAACCTTTATACAATACTATCGCGTTACCTGATGCTCAAGTAGGTAATTATTATGGAAAAAAAATTGTGACGTGAAGTCCTGCTTCTTTCGGCTTTTTTTTTCTTTGTTTAAATTTTTGTTATTCTTCTAGGCTCTTTTCAAGTGAAACTGAATTTATTTGTCCCATTTTTAGTTGGCACACAATATGAGAGATGTAACGGCGATATGAGGAGATGAGATACCCGCATCTTTCATGTGCGACAAAAAGGATTCTAAATAAACTATTTTGATAAAGAGAATGCATTGTTTGCTTTGTTGTAACTGTTTCTGTGAAATAACCTTCACTCCTGTGTTTTACTGACTGGTTTATGCTAAAGTTGGCATGTAAGAACAAATTCCTAAATAGGAAATCTGTTGTGGAGCAAGGCTATTACCATTTCATGTTTGCCTATTGACACTTTTGTGCTGTAGTTGAATCCAACCCATTTGTTCAATGTTTCACATATAATGAAAGGTAATATTTTCACTTTTATTTCCACTCGAGTTATAGCAATGTTAACCATTCTATAAAAGTTATGAATTAAATATAAGCTTGGCACACACCTTGAATATGCCACTGAGCCATTTTTTTTTACAATTTTAAATGACGCACACACACAGATTAAAAAAGTTTAGAAATCCGATAAATAAATTAGCCTTTTTTCCAAAAATGCTTTAAAACAAAAAGGTATAACATGTCCATTTTGTTTTGACAATTTGCTGGCTTAACCACCCTGGGCTTTCATTGCCCAAACAATGATTAAGTAATGAAAGTAAAGTAAAGAAAAAAACGATAGGCCTACACAACGATGGCTGGGAATATCGTTTGTATGTAGAAAGAAACAAGCTTATCGACCACACTTTGACCTCAGCGCTGCTGCAATAACCATTGCGGCACCTTTGCCGACGCACTTGGAAACCTTCCTAGGGATAACATCGATTTTCTAAACAGAAATTGTATCCGCATGACAAACAATCGATAACTAAATATGAGACTAATGCATTTATACACCATGGTTGCAGCTGATCACGTTTCTTGGTGGCCTGTAACTTGACGTCTACCATGTGAACAAAGAAGCAGTGAAAGCCCTGTGATTTCCGTTTGTTTACTTTGTTTTTTTTAAGAAGGTGACCGTTATACAATACAATAGGGCTATTATGTTTTATACTTGGCGTGATTGGCTCTCATATAACCTATGGAGCACAAGGTTATAAATAGATAAATATATCGTCATCATGGAGCAAGAAACCCCGAGCTGTGATGCAATGTTATGAAGTGACGGAGTAGGATAGCGTTGACACCTACATTTTCATTTGGGAAGAGGAAGTAGTCGATGAATATTACAATTTATATTTCCTCATGCCGGTTTTTCCCTAGCCAGCCTCTATAAATGCCTGTCTGAGCATCATGGCCATCAAAATCAAGCAAACCCAGGGGTTAACACACACAAATGATATACTACAAGGACATGTTTGGCCTTGGCGTAATGCAGGTGAGTGAGAATTAATATGGTGTTATTTTTCCCAAATCAAAGTAAAGATATGCCTATAGTTAAATATTAAACTAAAGATATTTAATTTAATGGATAGTGTTATAGTGTACTTTTTTCAATTTCAATGCTCAATCAATGTAATAGGTTTTCACACAGTACATAATCTGTATTTACATGTTCCTTCCCTTTACAGATGCTGGTATTGGGCGTTTTATTTGTGACTGTACGGACGTCCTCGTTACCATGCTATAATGAAGACCAGCTGGAAGAAAAAGCTCAGAAAAAGCTCAAACACCAGCCTTTAGACCCAGAACCACGGTCGACCCCATCTAAATGCCCGGTCGGACGTTATGCGGGTTTAGGCACATCTCTGAACGACCGCTCCATCTCCCCCTGGCGATACGTGTAAGTCATAGACCTCTGTTGACATTCCCTTGCTTGTGTCACTCACTCTCACATAGAACGAATGGTTGCATTGGTGGCGCGGATATGTTATTAACGTGGTTTTACCCTCTCTCCCGCAGGTATGAAACAGAACAGGGCCGATACCCGGCGACAATTTCTGTAGCTGAGTGTCTGTGCGAGGGCTGTATCTTGCTCGAACGCGAGGAAAATACGCCAATAGAGACTTTCACCTATAACTCTGTAGCGATAATGCAGAACAAGCTATTCTGGAGGAAGGAGCTGTGCGAAGATGGAAGGGGATACCGGCTTGCGCCTTACATTAAAGAGGTAGCCGTTGGATGCACTTGCGCCAAACCGCCATAAATCTGTTAGATTCACTTTGTTGTGTTTGTTTTAAAATGCAATTTGACGTTTGATGGAGATTGTACCGGAGTCGTTATAGACCCCGTTTTTTATAATCGCCACCGTCAATATCTTTCCATTTGAAGCTGACAGGGTCCTGTCATCAAATACATACTGGTATACTATCATATAGTAGTAGGCTATTATTAAGCCTATAACGTGAAGCTATGTCAATTATTTATTAAATTATTTAATTTAAATGGTATTTAAGTTATTTATTTGATTTGTTAGAGTCGTTTGTAGTTGGATTTGGTATCATGGTCGTTAATGATGTAAATAAAGTGCAAATAAGAAACAATGTCTTAACTTGCTTTTTGTGCTTGTAGGCCTAGCTTGTTGTCGAAAATGCCTTGCTGTTTGACTACTTAACCAATAAACTGCTGTTAAGTTAAATTCTGTTTTTATTAGCTATAACTTAATACATATTTGAAGGCGTGTTTTAAAGTTAGTCCGTGTAACATGTATTGTAGGTCTAATGCGTTATATATGTATATCCTATTATAGGATACAGTAGCTATATTGATAGATGCTCACTACTTACACTTCACTTGACTTTCACTCATATACTATTCTGTTCACTTGGGGAAGAAGGGGGGAAAAGCCCAGTTAGGTTGTGAACTTTCTTCTTCTTTTTGAGTTTGGTTGCTGTTTGAAAACAATTGTTCTGTATATTACCGATGCCGCCACCGTCTGAACAGATGTATGATATCAGGGATCCAACCTTCTTCTCAAAGAAAACAAAACACACAAACCAAATAAAATAAAATCACACTTACTAGCTATAACTCAAATTCTATATATCAATCTAGAGGTATTTAGAAACTGAAAAACTAAATTCAAGCACTCATCCCCTGTTTGTTTACCATTCTGAACTTACTTCCGCGTTTCGGTTTCACATTGAATGGAGTTTTGTGACGCAATATATACGCGCCATGTTTGCAATATCATAGCAGCGTGGCTAGGTGGTAAACAGTCTGGAATTGGGTTGTTGAAGACTGATGTGGCGTTCCGACAATGGCGACATGACTTCAGCAATCATCTCAGCGTTAAATGTGTTGACAAAACCTCTCTGTGGTAAGTGTGGGGAATTTTACATCTGCCAGTCCTAACCTTCCTTTGTGGAAATGTTGAGTTTTGTCCCGTAAGAATAACCCGGAGTCAATGCTCAATGAGGCACCGGACTATATATAAAACAAAATTAACAAATTACATGTTCATCGATGCTCTTGTGGTTAGGGATCTTGTGTATTTCTCTGTGACCATATGAAGACAGCTATTCCGCTGCTGAACAGATTGCTATGATATGTTGGTATAATTACTCATACCCACGTCATACGTTGCTGCAGTGAATGCAGTTGACATGTATTTGAACCAAAGCTATCGTGTATTGTATCTTAAGGAGCTTTATTTTGGTGTATTCTACTAGATCAGCATCTCTACCCTTTACACTCCGGATACAAGGTTTTGTGAATATTCAACTTGCAAAGAGAAACTCCCTGATTTTAGGTGATTTGAGTTATTCAATATTTTGTTTGTTTGTATTATTTGGCTCGTTATCTCTGCCTTGTGTATGAGATCTATCGAAAGCCGGATAATATTCTAACGGATGTCAACTTATTTCAAGGCTAAGATCTACGTTCTGTCGTTATTGAAGCATAATCCTACATCCCGCTGTGTACTGGTTTGACTTTCTTTCCACCAGAGGCCCATGTGCAAGAAACTCACTCATCCCAGCTTGACGCTATCTTGGGAGCATTGCGGACAAACAGAGCTCTGCTATTGGAGCAGCTGCAGAGCAACAAGAGCCTTGAGGAGGCATGGGCGTTGAGGGAGGAGGAGAGGGCAGGGGCGGCCTGGTTCTGTAGCGAAGCAGAGGAGGATGTCCCCTGGGCCTTTGCTCAGGAGTGTTTCCTCCTGCTGCTCACCCTCGCCCGCCACCTCTCCACCCAGATGGTCCTCTTTGAGCAAACTCCGCCTTCGCCGGCGGCCAATCAGCACACCCCCGAGGCGGCCCCGCCCCTGCCGCCAGACGTGCTGAGCGTGAGCCAGCAGAAGACGCTGGGCGCCGCCCTCCAGTTCACGGTCTCCCTCGGGCTCTGTGCTCACTTGGTGCCCGGGGTGGGATTGGCCCTGGAGCGGCGCTCCGCGTTCGGCCCGGTGCTGGCGGGGTTGATGCGACACGACGGCGCTGCACCCTCTGCGCCCCCTGCTGAGCGCCGGCTGCTGACCGCCACCAGGGTGCTTCTGCGACTGAGTGAGCTGCCGTCTCTGGCCACGCTGGTGTTCACCCGTCACCTGGGCGACCTCATGGCTGCTCTGTGCCAGCTGGGTCATCAGCCGCAGTGCTCTCTGGGAGCCAAGGTAACCCAGTTATGTGTCAACATATAATTCTTGATGTGTCCTCTCCGGTATTATTTTAGAATGTGCCCATCATGTCTCAATTGATATGCACACCTACTAGCATTAATCAATAAGCTTTTAGGGCAATGATGGCAACTTATGATTCAACTATTGTTAGGGCCCAAGTTGAGAGTCAGATGAGACGGTGACATATTGCAAATAATGCATTCCTTTTAATGAACAAAAAACCTCATTTGAAACAACGCTATAGTAAGGTTGGGAGAGCTGGCAAACGAAACATAAAAAGGAGAGACACTAGGCCCCACTAACACGCATGGGGATGACGGACCCCTTAAACTGTAGAAACATGACATCTGGATCTCCGTCCCTCACCAATAAATAAAGACACCACCAGTCATACAGCTTCCTGCACCTGGCTAAGCGCATCAGATCACTTGATTGATGTCAGCTGCAGCTAGCATGGCTGACCTGGAGAGAGAAGGAGCGAGAGAGACAGAGACAGATAACGATCTCCTGGTTTTTGTTCTTCAGCCGCTGGATGTACACCAGGGGTTATGATCTGATAGTGTATTAGAGGACCAGACAAACCCATGCACCATACACCTCAAAGGGATCCGTGGAATCCTCCTTACAACTGTCAGACACAGGGAGGCCACAGAAGAAAAGGTGACCGCCACTCTGATCTGGGGATGCCAGAAAAGGAGAGAATCTGCTAACAGATTAGGATGCATAATGAAAGTTGGACAAAGCGGTCTTGAAACTCAGCATCCCTTGAGGAGTTTCCAGTCCTAAAAGACTACTATTGCATGAAACTTTATACCAAAGTCTCCAACAATCACCTGATATTCTGTCTGCGCAGAATATCCGGGATTTTATCAGAAAGGGGAAACACCCCTTCTAACACAAGAGAATGAGAAGCCATATCCCTTGATATTGTCACTGGGAATGCACAGGCATTCTCTAGAGCATGCATCCTTTCACCTATCCAGTGCAGTAGTAGTTAATCTAGTAGGTACATTCAACTAGCATGGTTCTTCAAACCTATACCTTAATTTCTGACTATGCTATATATAGTAGTGTAATTGATATATCAACTGTATACTGTGTAATATTACTATATGTATAACCATAATACACTGTTATGTACATACATTTTTAACTGTTGTGTGTTTGTGTATTAGGCTGGAGAAGGTATAATTTAATATGCGTGTTGTGTTCGGAATTCTTAACAAATTCAGGACCTGAATTTGGAAGAACGCACAGCTTGCAGGGAGGCCCTGAAAAGCATTCTGGGTACAGTCTATCAGCCCATCGTTATCAAGGAGCTGCTGATACTCCAAGGTGGACCCAAACAGGTTGAGATCAAGATGTCGATAATGATAATAAAAATTCCAGAGTTAATTGTATGATGATATTGCCTTTTCTAACTTTAGATTATAAATACCATTGTGAACTTGTGATGAGCATTGGTTTCTATTCTCTCTGTCTCTGTCTCTCTGTCTACCATACTACTCAGGTGTCCTCAGCAGCAGTGGCCAATGGCGCCCCCAGCAGGCCGGCAGCAGTAGCGACTCCCGCCTGGCTCCGGCGCCTGTGTGGCCAGCTGCTGTCTGAGAGGCTGATGCAGCCTCACGGGGTCCAGGCCGTAGCCAGGGCCATCCTGGAGGGAGGCACAGGTAGCAGGAACCACGGGAGCCCGGCTTAGGAGCCGGCCACATGGAACAGTGTTTTTAAAACGCTGTGATGCATTCTTGGGATGTATCTCCGTGTGATAAAACCGTCATTCCATAGTATCTTGTTATGACTACTAGTGGATATGGAAAACTATTTTAATTATTAATGGGTGATACCATTTGACCACAATAGTAGTATTAATGGCCATGTGATGATTAAGCCCAATAAAAAAATATATATCAACTCTATTCAATACAATAAAGATGTATTTTCTTTTAACTAAACGTGGAAGGTCACTATTTGATTGTATAAAATCGACCTTTGCTTTCTGCCATATATTTTCAACTACAACATAAGATTAAAGTATAAATTAATGATTTTCCACATGAGAATGTTCTGTGGCGAGTGATCTTTCTGAAAATGTGTCCATTTCCTGTTACTGTTGTGATTCTCCATTGTGTCCACTAGGGGGTGACTCAGACTGGAGGAAGTGTGACGCTGTTGCTAGGATACTGGTGGCCTGCCCTCAGCAGTGTGTCTCAACAGACATCTACTACAGACAGGTCTGCCCTCAGGTAAACACAGACAGAGGCATGTGCACATATGGAATAAATAAAGACACCTCAGATTAAACAAACAGTTCATGCTTTTATGCTCTTATAATAAATACTGTTCTGACTTGTGACTGAGTTGAGATTCAGACACATTGTAGATTACATTTTTATTCAATAACAAAATATACCTATATACACATCAAAACATATTAACGTTGTACTTAATTGCCATTTTAATTCCCATATACAGAAACAGGTGATGTTTATGAAAATAATATTTTTTAGTAAATACTGGGCATTCCACATTTATAAATACAAAAAAAGAAATTAAGCAATACTAACATATGTATGCAAAAAACTCACATTACACACCCATTGTGGTTTCATTCCCTTAATGTGAAGTTTGCATTCTTGAAAAAAAAAAAAGAAAGGGTAAAGACACTGGCCTCAGGTAACAAAAACATTTTACAAGACAAACATGTTTGTCTTTATATGCACTCTCTATGGCCAGATTATAGAACTGCTGCACTTCAAAGACAAACTGACTGCCAGGCAATTCCAGCGCGTTGCCACCAGGGCGGCGCTCACCATAGTGGAGGAGAAACCACAGTTTGGACAGCAGTACCTCTTGGACCCTCTCCTTGGACCGCTTCAGCGCTGCTGCGCAATTGCAACCGGTCAGAATTATACTGCTCTCACGGTATCGCTTACTGCTTGATGTTAGTTCATGAATGGGAACGTCAAGTTACAATTGTTCTCTTCTTGTTAAGTAGAGATAATGGGTAAAGCAAATGGAAAGTAAAGCATTGTATTTTTTACAATGCTTTGATTAAAAACAACATTGACACAAATGTGTCCTTGATTTTGCTTTAACAACTTGTTTTCCTTTTTCAAACTGAGTCAAACTGAGAGGGATATATCTGCGACATATCTGTATATTGGCGTTTGCCTGTCTCACCCAGATTCAGACGAGGTGTTTAATTACAAAAATGAAGTATTGCTGCTGTGATTCTGAGGCTAGCTGTGATGCGCCACTGACAGGTTACCCTTCGCGAAGGCTACCCAACCAGAAGCAGCTGATAATATAGTTGCGCCAGTGGTGCAACACAGGTAGTCTACTAATCACAGTGCTGAAAATCGGTGTGTTTGTAGACAAAGTATGATCTTGTGTTGTAACTGGAACTCATTTCAAAAAAGCAACTATTCAGTACACATTGGAAATCTTTGGAAAGTAATCAAAAGCAGCTAGGCTACTGTAACTCTGCAAGTCAATTGAAGCAGCTAACAGAAAGAAAATGTTAACCCAGCAAACTCCCCTTCTGGACGCACAATGATGAATTTGGAGTTAAACAACTCATCTAAATCTTGGTAACACAGGCAAAGGCCAATTTAGAGATATCTCGGCGTATCTCTTTAAATTTATTAAATAGTGTATGGTTTAGGAAGCGAGAGGTGAACATGATTTGCCAATACTATAATTTTCTTGTGCCCAGGTTATTTCCAACAAATGTCACGTTACATTTCCTTGGAGTAAAATTTGATAGAAAGCTCAATTGTAGGTAGATCAATATTTATTTCCGGAACGATGTCTGTAGTGTTTGAGTTCCTTTGTTATTTCCCATTCAGGCGAGGCCTCTGTGGAGGAGTGGGAGCTGAGCCGCTGTGTGGAAGATGTTTACAAGGTGAGAACTGGAAGTCTCATCTTGTTTGTTGGATTCAACTTGGCAAGGACATTTTTGTTAATTGCAGGAAAAAGGAAAGTGGGTGCTTACTCTTTTATATTGTTGAACACTATTGTGATGTGGCCATACTTGCCTGTGCTCCAGATCTGGGTGATAGGGAACAGTCCGTCTGGTCCCGTGCAGAAGGCTCTGGAGCAGGTGCTGCCAGTCGTGTTCAGCCTGTTCTGTTTCACCACGCAGAACGTCTCCCACCTGCGGTACACACACTGGCCTTTGTGTGTGTGTGTGTGTGTGTGTGTGTGTGTGTGTGTGTGTGTGTGTGTGTGTGTGTGTGTGTGTGTGTGTGT
>JAOPJO010000154.1:16380048-16399162 GCA_027123675.1 Molva macrophthalma
TTGTAGCTGAAGGCTCATTAGTTTTTATTTGACTGAGTTTCCTTCTGAATGGACGCTGCCACTCTCGGTGACCCCTAGGTAACAGTGGCAAGAGAAAAGGAAAATTGTTGATACATAAAAAAATTAGTGATTTAACCAGGGGCAGTTTGATCCACAATAATACGGGCCTTATGCCATATCAGAATGTTTTTTAAATGAAGTCGTTTCTCAAAGCCGAACAGAGAAGATTATGACTTGACCCAGAGTCTACCTCTCTGGCTCTAGTTTCATAGCTTCCCTTTCAACGAAGCTGTGTGGTTCCATGATGTCATTGCTAACGAAAGCATGTTTTCTAGCTGACAACTCTGGATGAAGGTGTTTTACAGTAAAGCCAGGAAATGAAACTTCCCTGACCTGGGGGGGTTGCTGGAGAAGGGGTGGGACTCTCTTTCATGGTCCTTTAAGATAACAAGCTGCAGGGGTAGTGCTTCCTGCACCTTTAAGGTGTTACTCGGCACCCATTGCCTTTCACTGCTTGTGAAGCATACTCCCAAGTGGTTCCTAATGTGTGGCTGTGATGTTCTGATGTGTGACATATCTTAGAGCAATTAGCATTGCATGTTCCAATGTGAATTATTCTTCAATGGTTCTTCCCCTTTTTTGGTGTCCCCGTGCACTCACCTTGACACACCGTCCTCCGCCCCCTCAGATGCCCTCCCGATGCAGGAATACGCTGAACATTGTGGTCACCACCCTCTTCGCTGCGGTGGTGCTCTTCGCCATCCTGCTGGCCTATGTCACCGGTTGGTTTTGTCCTTCCTGCTGCCATCTCTTACACCGCTTGCATATACGATTATTGATATTCAGATGCCTGCATTATCTATGGCGTCAGACATAACCCTTGCTGCCCTCAATCTTCCCCCCGTAGGCTACCAGTTCATCCACACCGAGCAGCACCACCTGTCCTTCGGCCTGTACGGCGCATTTCTCTCCCTCCACCTCTTCCTCCAGAGCCTCTTCGCCTACCTGGAGCACCGGCGCATGAGGAGCCCCGCGCGGCCGCAGCACCTGCGCCGCTCCGTGGCGCTCTGCATCGCCGCGTACCAGGAGGACCCCGACTACCTGCGCAAGTGCCTGCGCAGCGTCCGCCGCATCTCCTTCCCCGGCCTGAAGGTGGTGCTGGTGGTGGACGGCAACCGTCCCGAGGACCGCTACATGATGGACATCTTCCAGGAGGTGATGGGCGGGGCCGACCAGGCCGGCAGCATGGTGTGGAAGGGGAACTATCACAGCGACGGCAGCGGTGGCGGCGTGCGGGGGGGCGCTCGGAGCGCCGTGCACATGGAGGAGGCGGTGCGCGTGGCGCGGCTGGCGCGGGGCTGCCGCTACTCTTGCGTCATGCAGGAGTGGGGCGGGAAGAGGGAGGTGATGTACACGGCTTTCAAAGCACTCGGGGACAGCGTCGACTATGTGCAGGTAAGGGAAGTGTTAAGGTTGCGCTATAAGATAGTCACTTGCGAAATCGCGAAACATCGTGTCCACGTAGAATCCCGAAAAATCTGGATGACATCATCTTAATCGTAGTCTCTTTAATGGGAGAAATTAGGGGGAGCTAATTTGTGTTTTTGTTCCATAAAGAAATATACAATTTGGTTCAACCTGTTAGCCTCCTGGTTCTCTCTTAAAGTGACCTTTTTGGCAGTGGATAATAATATAATATAATGAACCTGAATCATAATAATATATCATCAATAATATAATATAATGAAAGAACACTGAAGCTTTGAAGGCACACATTTACATTAGTATTAGGAGTTCCAGTATTAAATGTCATAACACAGGCAGAACCTCATTTGTAATCTAATATGCCAACAGACATTGGAGATGCAGTTTTGCTGAATCAATTACAGTGTCGAGTGAGCCAAGACATACAGATCACCACATTGATTCAGATGGAACAGTAGCTACAAGTCTAACCCTATGGTGAAACTTGTTTGCTATTGCCAAGTTCATGAGGTCCAATTTCTCCTCTGACAGCTGCATAGATAATAAAATGATTTGGCTACTCATTATTGAGTCCCTGGAAGATAAATTATACAAGCGGCTATCAAAATGATGGACATATTGTGAGTCATGTTGAAGTTAACAGTACGGTCCTGTAGTATGCTATTTAAAAAGGGTTGCACATGTTTGGATGGGCGATAAACTGGTAACATCTGGTGCTATCTGGCTGCTGCAAGTCTGACATGTCCTTTCGGCTGGTCAGATGTTTGCATCTGTGCATCGCGACCCTGTGCTCTGCCATTAGGTGGAACCAGCTGGTCGTTTCTGTCAGCAGCCTTTCATTTCTGTCCCCATCAGTACACACTCAAAGCACTCCTGCAACATGCTTGCATCGCGCCCGTTCGCCTGCGTGCTCTTAAACCAAGGATTCTGTTAGGTATTCTTCAACAGTGGTGTGTGTTGTGCGCATGTGTGTGTTTGTGTGTGCGCGCACATGTACAGTATATGTGTGTGTGTGTGTGTTTGAAAGAGAGACACAACGTGAACCATTGTCTTTGTGGCTCCTCAGGTGTGTGACTCGGACACTGTTCTGGACCCAGCCTGCACCATAGAAATGCTGAAGATCATGGAAGAGGACCCAATGGTGGGAGGCGTGGGTGGAGACGTACAGGTCAATCATTATATTATTGTGCATAAGTATAAGTATACGTCAAGAGTATTATTCTGTTGAACAATCACTGTGTTATATTTTTTTATCTATCAATTGCAAGTAACCTCTTATCCATGTCTGTTTTTCCTCCAGATTCTCAACAAGTATGACTCATGGATCTCCTTCTTGAGTAGTGTGCGATACTGGATGGCCTTCAACATCGAGCGGGCCTGCCAGTCCTACTTTGGCTGCGTCCAGTGCATCAGTGGCCCGCTGGGAATGTACCGGAACACCCTGCTCCAGCGCTTCTTGGAGCCCTGGTACCACCAGACTTTCCTGGGCTCCAAGTGCAGCTTTGGCGACGACCGCCACCTCACCAACCGCGTGCTGAGCTTCGGCTACAAGACCAAGTACACAGCGCGCTCGCAGTGCCAGACAGAGACGCCGACGCACTACCTGCGCTGGCTCAACCAGCAGACGCGATGGAGCAAGTCCTACTTCCGCGAGTGGCTCTACAACGCCCTTTGGTTCCACAAGCACAGCCTCTGGATGACCTACGAGTCTGTGGTCACAGGCTTCTTCCCCTTTTTTCTGGTGGCCACCGTGATCCACCTGTTCTACCGCGGGCGGCTATGGAACATCCTGTTGTTCCTGCTGACGGTGCAGCTGGTCGGCATGGTGAAGGCCACCTACGCCTGCTTCCTGCGGGGCAGCCTGGTCATGATCTTCATGTCGCTCTACTCGCTGCTTTACATGTCCAGCCTGCTTCCCTCCAAGATATTCGCCCTGCTCACCATCAACAAGGCCGGGTGGGGGACCTCGGGTCGCAGGAAGATCGTGGTGAACTTCATTGGCGCCGTGCCCGTGACGGTGTGGGCCACGGTGCTGCTCGGCGGCGTGGCCTACACCATCTACTGTGAGACGCAGGAGCCCTTCAGCGAATACGAGAAGGTGCTGCTGATCGCGGGGCTGATCCTGTACGCGTGCTACTGGGTCATACTGCTGGTGCTCTACCTGGCCATCGTGGCCAAGCGCTGCAACAAGCGGGAGGAGCAGTACCACCTGCCGTACGCGGAGGCGTAGTAGGGGCCGGCTTAGCGCGTCGCTGCTCGGTTTCACGCGCCGCGCTGAGATTTTGTGAACTGCTAGCGACAGTCACTTAACCAAAACAGCTGTACTCCAGGCTGAATCCCATTACTTAGGAAAGGCTCATATTTATCAATGGTGCTCAAAAGTTGTGAATCTGAGATACAGCAGCAATGATCCACTTAAGGGAGTCAATATTGAGACTGAAAATAAATGTACCCCTCCCATTCCCATGTCACTGTTGTATGGTGCTTTACACTGTAAAATCAATGAATGTTATGCAGTTTTGGACTATTCACCTGTGCATATATTCATATGTTTAGAAGATCAATAGAAATCTGAATGCAGGTTAACAAATCATAAAGGTTTGGGCATTTCTTTGGTAAAGCACAGTTATTACAATTCTGAAGTACTCGTTACGTTACAGTACAGAACAGGACTAGTTTCAGAGACTAGTCGAAGGGGTCATGGCCAATTGCAACCCTTCTCTCTTAGGTTATGTGTGTTGTGCATTAGTATGAACATTTTCAATGAAGAGAAGAGAAGGTGCTATATTATGCGATATTTTTCTCTCATTTGTCAAAAGTTAATTTGAAGTAGCGAACATGCATTGTAACTGACAGCTTAAAAGTCCATTCATGGGTAACTGTAGATGACAATATTATCAGGCCTGAGGCCGTAAAAAAGACTGAAGATACAAATGTGTCCCAAGTGTTATAGGACCTCAACCTATTCTGTCAAGCCGCTAATATTACAATCATCTGCTGCAATTTGAATTGTTTGTAATACAAGTTTATCATTGGTACAGACAATCTGCCATTTCTACACCTGTATATATATGTGTGTGTGTTTGTATGCGTGTGCATGTTGGTACTGTTGAGCAGTTCCAGACTAAGAGTCGTCCATTGGTCTTGGTCTAGGTATGACCATATACCAGTCAGTTTTCCATTTACCATCCAAGTTTTTATATAAGAAACATCTATATTTTAATAAGTGCCAATTCACTTTCATGTAACACAGTTTAAGGTATGTTCCCAAACTAACTACCAACTTACCTTTTAGTAGGTGGTTGGACCAAATATCTTCAATGAATTTTAGACAGTGTAAAAACCAATGACCAAAGAGAATCTTTCTGAGGTTCAAGGCAAAACTTAATTTAATAAATAATAATTTCTTGGTTTTATGAGTGACCTCTTTCTTGCTCTGTTGCTTTAGAAACCTTTAAACACAATTTAAATTGGAATAAATAATTGATTTATCAGGAGGGAATGTATTTTTTTGTTTTCACACCTTCAACGGCATCAAACTATTTAAAAATTGAAACTCCTAATTATTTTGTGTGCGTTGCTTTTTCTCACTAAATGTAAGTGACATTTCTGTTTTTGAATGTGGAGGTTTTCACATGTGCTATTTAAGTCATATTGGAAACCTGACTGACAAAACGTATAAAAGTAACTGACTAGGGTTGCCCTTTCTAATGGTTCTCTGTGCATGAGGCGGCTAGCTAGTAGAATTCCATATCTGCGGTGATCAGAATTTTCCTAATGAATTCTAAATTCTGTTTTCACACACACACACATCTCCCATTCATACCGAGTTGGGAAGCTGCGTTAAATGACTTCCTCTGCATGCATTTTATTGCTTTAGTTTGAGCATCCCTCATTTTAGATTTTCTTTTTTTCTATATTTTGTTTGCAAGCTGCGTTAAAGGGTTATAGGGCTGTGGTTCAAAGGTATTTTTTGTTAATCTTTTATGTATTCCAGTAAAACAAAACTGTTCAACATGCATTTGAAGGATGACATAACATTTATTTTCATCTGATACCATAAAAAACGTGCTGAAGCTCATGTTGACTTGACATGAACATTTTAGCTGGAACTCAAAACACCCTAGCCGCTATAGGTTTGATTAACAAAATGAACTGCCGCTAAAAATGTTAAATGACTTGAACTAAAAGCCTTGTATTCAGACTTTGGGACTTGAATAAAAAAAAACGACTATCCAATGTGCCTCTTAGGGTTTTAGGTGCAGTTGTTTGTATGTGTGTAAATGATGTAGGGAGCTGCCTGAAAAATGTGGGAAGAGGTTTTTTTCAAACAGTTGAATGAATTGATTCAGTCACCCTTAAGCAAGGGGTGGAGCTATGTTCACCTCAATGTGCTCACAACACAGTGAGCTGCCTTCATCAAATACACTCAGATTTTCTGGCCTGTTTTTTGTTCGTTTTTTAACCGAAAGTGAGAGGGAGCTGAGCCAAGTGTTATGAAGTTCTGCGAATGTCATCTGGCAATATTTCCGTTAGCTTGTTCCTGTCATTCCAATCATTTATCTTTTCCGATTCTTTCCATTTGTGTGTTGATATAGGTGATACTGCTGGATGCTTTAGGTCACCAACATAAAAAGGTACAGGTTTTCCTGTTGCCATATATGTGGTTCAAGAGACAAGGAGATGTTATTTATTCAGCACGCTCAAGAGTTTTGAGAGGAACTGCATGAAAGGCTACCTTGATTTATTTCCCTTTACCTTTGTTTCTGTTTGAAGTATGTGTCGATATGTACTCCTCCGTGAGCCAGGACAGAGTTTGCGTCTTTATGGTCCTCCACTCAATGTACTGAAATGTCTGTTTTCAATATACTTCTTCCACACAATAAAATGGTCCATGTTTTAAGGAAATATGGAGACATTACTTTGCCTTGTTGAACTTGTCTTTACGTAAGTACACCAATATGGTTAAATAAGCACTATGTTTGTATTAACGTTTTACATTTAGAAAGTAATTAGGTACTTCGACCATTGGCATTTATTTTGGGATGAGGTGGGTGTTAAGAAACATAGGGTGCTAGGGGAAAGGGTTAAGCACAAATCCCCCAAAAACTAAATATGATGTGCATGTATGTATGTAACACATATATAGAATGTAGTATATAATAACCTTTAAGGCCTGACCCTAACCCTAACTTGTTATCAGGAAGGACAGGATGTTAAACCTAGGTCACTTACGACTATAATATACATACCAAGAGGATACTCCCACTACACTACTACAACTATAATGAGGTAGGACTTTCCAACAACACACCTATATGTCAAGGATTTCTGAATGATTATACAATGTTTTCTATTGCCGAAAGGATCCAGAAAACAAAGCATCTTATGATGAACGGTTTATTATTTTATAAGTGCAAAGTATGAATTACTTTGAAAACAAATGAATTACACATGAATAAAACATTCTCCTTATGACAAAAGGTATTTTTACATCTATTCACATGTTCTCCTCTTAAGAAATAGAAGAAAAGTCTCTTTATAGTTGGTTTTCACCATTCAAAAAAACGGACTTTGGTGCCACCTGGTGTTGGAGTCATTGCTATATAAAAGTTCAGCACAGTGCAAATACTAAAAAGCACCTCGACTATGTTATAAGATGTTCCGCAAAGATTTATTTATTCATCTTTATATACCCACCACACCAGGTATGTGACCAGACACAAAAGGGTTGCTTTGTTTACACCTTCTTAGGCACATTTGTAATGATTGGCTTCGGCCGCGTCTTGAAAATGAGCTTCCTCTTGATAAGGGCTGTCACTGAGTAGGATGTGGAAGAAGGATCTCCTTGGCTGTCGGTTTCCATGGGTACCTGGTTGTTGTCGTAATGGCTGGCGGTGTCCTGTGCGTGACCAGGGTGCTTGGTGAGGACAGCGAAAGGCTTCTCCAGTTTGACCACTTTACCATACAGGATGTGATGCCCGACTATCAGCACAGGAATACCCTGGTGGAGGAAAGCAGAGCAACATTTATGAATAAAGTGTGTGTACAGGTGTGTGGAGACATACCCATCCCCACCACATGAACCACATTTTGAATGATCCATAAATAAGTCCACGCCCACAAAGAACATTTCAAGAATAAAAGCACATTCCTTTTTTAGGGGAAATCTTTCTGCCTGACACAACCACTAACTCTTTTTCCGACATCAATTTGTTTACTTTGCAGTCGGAATATTTTTAACATAACATTAACACAACACTGGGAATTCCTCCCGGCCATGCTAGAGTCTGTTACTACATACCTCTTTAGTGTAGAGCAGATCTCCCATTGCGTTCCCTGCTAGACCAGAGTTCTGTCTGGACACCACTTCACCCTGCAGTTCAACCAGCAACCACTCTGAAGCGGCACCGCTGCCCACACTGCTTCTACAAGACAAAGTGGTACAAGAGAATGAATACATAAACCCTGGTACAACCAACAAACATACGTTAACTAAATTCTGGCTATATGGAGTCCTGCATGCATTCATGCACACTTATATGCAGCTAGAAAAGTTATGAATGATCAATAACAACATGATATACAAGCCAATATGTTTAAATCCCACATTTAATATAATATGCATTAATGGTGCCTAAACATGGCTAACTAATTTGTAGGCCGACATTAAAATGGGTAGAATAATTGTAAAGTACATTCGTAAATGATCCCATATTTTGAAAATGTGACTTTAAAAATATCATTCCTAAATAATTATATTTGATAATATAGCTAGTAATAATATATACCCTTGCTATTTTGCTTCTTTTTTTTACATCAGGGAAAAAGTTACATTACTGAATAATGTGTGGACTAATGTGTAATCTGTGTCCAAAATATTTAATGGGGATACAAATGGACTGTGGCAGTTTTCCTTGTAAAAACACGCCTATAATTCATAACACATAATACTCTATGATAATAATACGTCTATGGACTATGTCACCACATACCTTATTATTATCTGGACCATTGCCCTAATAGATGTCGACCCTTGTTTAGATGTTGGCCAGTGTTCAGCGTTGTTTTAGATGACTGGTTGCAATGCAATATCCTTGCATTGCATTACATAACAGGGAATCTATTAGCATTCAACCTGAACGGCTTTCGAAATGTCATCAAAATGTTACACTACAACTGTTGCGTTGTTTCTGACATAGGTTTATATCTTCTTTCCCGCCGGCAGTCCGTACTTCCTAGTTCCATTACGTATTTCCGTTTGATGACGACAGCGCCGATTGTATCCGGTTCAAAGGCTCTCAACGTGGGTCACTACTGTTTTCAACGTGTGCCCCTAGTAGAAATAATAAAAGGATACTTATAAAGCGAAATAAATAAACAACACACAGTGAGTACCGTTCAAATATTAACATTAGATAGTTACGCATATCTAGAGCCTGTTCTTAAACTCTAGGAGTTTATTATGAAAAGTTTATCCTTTGCTAATAGCTAGCTACTACTCTACTCCTTGTTTATGGGGCGACCGGTAATTAAATGTATGCCCTGTTCCTTTGACATAATAATCTCAGCATTTTATGTTTTCCGACCTAGGTGACAATGGGGGAATACAAAGTGCACCGGGTACGATTCTTCGACTATATGCCCAGTGCCATCAGTGCCATGGCATTCAACGTCCACACAGAGAGACTCGCGGTGGCTCGTGCTGACGGGACAGTAGAGATCTTCAATTTCGCAGACAACTGCTTTCAAGAAAAGGTGCGAACTTGCATGCACTGACAGTTCATATTATTTTATTTTGTCCTAAATGCTACGATCAGCAGGTCATTTGGGTAATCATTTGCAGTGTTCTTGTTCTAATTATTAGACACACAACATTAAAGTGCCAAACCTTTTAAGGAATAGCCAGGAAGTGTTGCTCTTTAGTGCTCACATGTAAATGTGATCTGCAGGTGATACCGGGTCAGGATGGCAGGACAGTAGAGGCACTCTGCTGGGCTGGGCGGCGTCTGTTCAGTACAGGTCTAAATGGAGAGATTGTGGAGTATGACCTGGAGAACCTGAGGTCAAAGTACACCGTTGAAGCGTACGGAGGACCAGTCTGGACCATCAGCAGCAACAGTCAGGGGACACAACTTGCGGTTAGTCACATAACGGTCTGATGTTCTCTTGTTTTAGCCAAATGCAATGCTGAAAGTCTCATGTTGTCATTGCATCCTTTTTTAGGTTGGTTGTGAGGATGGGACAGTGAAAATCTTTGAACTTCTGGAAGACACTATTCAGTTTCAAAGAAACTTTGACAGACTGAAAAGTAAGTTGATTGATAAAAGGCACAGGGTTGTTATTCAGTGTCCAGGAAAAAAACGCATTGAATATCAATATCAGCAATCGAATAGTGTGAAATATTGTGCAATTACCTTGTTGTTGTCTTATGACCAAGACTCATTTGAAGAAATCTGTCCTTTTTCAAAAAGCTATTTTGTTTTCCAAGCGAATATTGTCAAACAAAAATCAGCTTGGTGCGCCTCTATCCAAACCTTCATTACCCTTTTTAATGAAGCTTATATAGTTATAGGAACAAACAAATAATAACGAATCAAGCTGTTGAGAACTCTAGCCATAAGCACTGTTATTGTGTTTTATTGTATTGGTGTTTGTCGTAACATGTGGAATTGTTATTTCACTCTCCTAGGTCGCGTCCTATCTCTTTCATGGCATCCGTCTGGTACACAAATTGCCGCTGGCACCATGGACATGATCCGTGTGTTTAACGTCAACTCGGGTGAGACATGTGCAGCGTTGTTACAGTGGGGTAAAGTGTGTATACTACAATGACTTTGGAAGAACATGCAGTCCGATCTCCTGCATACATTGGTTTCTGGTCATGGTGTAGGGTTGATGTCAATACTAAGTTGGACGGTGGTGGTACAGATAATCTAATGGTATGTGATTTGTATTTAAGGTACAATATGCAACATTTTAGTTGGAAATTTGCTCTAAAACACATTTGATCATGTAGACGCTAACTTAATGACTACAGGGATCTAGGTTAGCTCTGACTGCTGGGTCTACAGCAGTGTAGAGAAATCTTGTCATGTATTTTTCAGCGAGCCTCGCTTTTTGAGGGTGGGTTTGGGTTTGGAGAGAATAGGGAGGGATGAGGAGCAGAGTGTTTTTGGTTCAACATTAATACTGGAGCTAGCTTGAAATGGCAAATCGTACATATTGTACCTTTTGAATAACTAGTTCTCTTGGGTAAAATTGCAGGTTCATTTGCATAGTTGGTGGAAAAAGTAAGTTATTTAGCTTGGTAGAAGAAATGGTTGTTAAACATTTTAGATTGCTTTTTTAATCTAAAACGGGCCAGCTTGAGCCTGAGTTTCTGCTGGCGTCTGAGTGTACAGCCCCATGTGCATGAGATGACCCTTTAACGTTGCAAAAACCTTATAGGCCACGCCACTCAAAGGATGATGGTGGATAGGGCTGCGGGGGCGACTAAGAAGAAAGAAGTGGTGGTCTGGGGCGTGGTCTTCCTGTCGGACAACACAATCATCAGTGGAGACTCTGCCGGGAAGGTCCAGGTGTGGGACAGCCAGATGGGCACGCTGATCCGCACTCACCTGGTCACCAAGTGGGACGTCATGGCACTGGCAGTCTCCCAGGTGAGCCTGAACGGGGCCCATGTTTTTCTGTTGGTAGTAAGGGATGTGAATCTCAATAAAATGTTCTGTTAGTTCTTCATTAGTCCATCTTTTTTTCATGCTTTTGAGGTCCGCACAGAATACTTTCGAAATAGTCATTGGGGAATAAAGTGGTACATTTGTTCTTCACTAATCATTGTTGTATGGAGTTTGGAGTTATTTTCCTTGACCGAACACGCTCTACTGATGTGTCGCGTCATGCTGAGTTTCTGAATGTGTTGCGGACAGGACGAGAGCAGCCTGCTAGCGGGGACGTCGGAAGGCAGCGTGGTCCAGTTCCAGTTCATCTCGGCCAACCTGGATCAGCCCGACAAGGGGTGGGTGCGCACCAGGACCTTGAAGAGCCACTCGCACGACGTCCGGGCTCTGGTTCACACGGAGACCGCCGCGGTTTCAGGAGGTCAGTGCTGCCGTGTGTGGATGCTGCTTGTAGGCTTAGGATCAGAATCATAGGTGACAGGTAAAATGGATGTCACAACAGCAATGGATCGCTCCATTGCCCCAATAAATAAAACAAAATAAACCAAAGAGTTTTTAATTATTGCACTTTTTTTTGTCTTTTTTGTATTAATTTCTATTTAATTCGATGTATAAATAATTCAATTTCGAGATAATGATTGTTATTCCATGTTATTCTCACAGGTAATGATACGCATCTGGTAGTCAGACCCTTTATGGAGAAAGTTGTTCAGAGCAGCAAGGAATCTGCCCCGTGCAAAATCACCTTCCCACACGTGAGTACCAACTCCAGCTGCGAATCTGATATCAAAGTTAAAACTAATATTTTATCGTCTACTGTACTTTTAGGCAATGGCTTGTATTTTTCTCTTGGCTGCTCTTGATTAAACCTTGACTGTTTCTGTCTGTTGTCTGTGTAGAGAAGCCTGGTGTCGTGTGGGCAGAAGGCAGGAATTCTGCTCTTCCAGTTTCCTGAACGCTTAGAGGTCTGGAGACTCGGTGAAAGCAAAGAAAACGGTGGGCGGGACAACCTTACACTGGAATACATATCAAGAACAATAGATGACAATGATTCAAGTGTGTATGTGTGTGTGCGTAAACATTCCCTATTTTGTACTAATGGTTATATGCTTTTCATGTACCTTTTTATAGGGAGACCAGGAGAGGAGCTATCTGTAAAGAGGAAACCAGAGGCACTGATTCACCTGAAGAGAAAGGTGTGTGCTGAGGATGCAACCAGCCTCTGTAACGACAATCTTGACTTGAAAAGCAGTGAGCTCATTGTGTGTATGGTGTGTGTTCTCTGCAGGGCGATGATCACATTTGCTGCAGTGCTCTGTCTCAATGTGGAGGCTGGCTGGCCTACGCCTCCGCCTCCAGCGTCCGTCTCTTCCAACTTCAGTATGACAACGACAGCATCGCCGTCACTAAGGTAGAGATGGGACCGGGTTGTTAAGGTTCAGCCATTTGTGCGGAGCTACATGTATTGCTCTGATGTTGTTTTGTGCACGGTGAAAGGTCCCAGGGTGTCACTCCTTATTTGGACTTGATCTTCATTTTAAACACATTTCTGTTTGCCTCTTTGGAGTAATCTCCGTGGCTCAAGCATAGCGCGCATATTAAAGCTGAACTTTCTTGCGCCCCAAACTCACTCATCTAGGCCATTCCATTTGACCTGCTGAAAATGAAAGTGTCAAAAGCGCCAGGCTGAGGCAGCATAAATAGACCCCACGCCGGAAAAAACACGCTCTGCTCCATAATGCGCTTCAGCTCCGCCCGCTATGTGGAAATGCTCATTGCCAAACATGGGAGCAGAATGAAAGCGGAGGCGCTTTACGGTTGTGCTCTACACTTGAGCTCTGGGCAGTAAGCCTGGAATGTCCTCTCCTGACAGTCGTGTGGAGTTCTCCCTCACCCCTTAAACCTTTGGTGTTCGTCCTCCCATCCTCCCTTCCAGGTTAAGCTGCCAAAGGTCCTTCGCTGGGCCAACCAGCTGTGCTTCTCCGCCGACTCCTCCAGACTCTTCGCTTCCTTCAGCCAATCATCAGTCCTAGTCTTTGCTCTTGGCCAGTCGGAGGCCAAATACGTGCACACCCTCAAACCCAAGTCGGGTGAGTACTAGCCGTACTAACGTCACATCTATCATGAGTCCCCACTTAATTGAAAGGGGAAAAGAAATGCTTTCGGTTTCAAGGTTTCTATCCTGTGGTTCAATCCCACTGAGAATCGTGGTATATAACTAGTTTTGTTCTCTGTACCCCACTACTTCCCTTCTCCCTCACACACACACGCACCTCCAGTCTCTAGGCAGGCAGCCCACCTGATGTCCACAAGCGATGATGGCCAGTGGCTAGCCACGGCCAACTCTGACTGTGAGGTCCACGTCTACAACCTCAGAAAACTCAAGGTGTGGAAGGGGGGCTTACTGCATGAGTGGAATGGGAAATTCTTGTTTCTACGTGCTTTAACTTTTTTTATCCTGACCATTGCGAAAGTATCAAACCACTAACGTGTGTGTGTATGTCTGTGTGTGTGTGCGTGTGTGTGTGTAGTACCACTGTACGGTCCCAGTGTACAGCTCCTGTCCCAGTGCCATGGCCATTCACCCAACAGGCAGTAACATTGTCATGGTGCACGCTGACCAGAAGGTACATATCCAGGTTCTGCCCTCATTGAATGGATTATCTTTGGTTGCACTACGCCAGGTGTATATTTAGTGGTGCTGACCTCACCTGCTCAACGGTGATGATACAGACACATCCGTCAGAGCTTGAGGTGATTGTGAAGAAATCGGTGAAGAAAGTTTATTTTACGGCCTCTCCTTTTCTCTCTGGCTGTAGATCTTTGAGTACTCCTTGGTGCAGAAGGAGTACACCGAGTGGAGTCGCACTCTGCAGAAAAAAGGTCTTCACAGCTCGTGGCTGAACAGGGCTACACCCGTCACCCACGTCTCCTTCAGCGCCAGAAACCCAGACTACATCATCCTGCATGACATGCACATGTTCTGCATCATCGACAAGAGTCTGGTATGTGTCTGCGCTGCCCCACACGACCGTCAGAGTCCTGCGCTCGCTGTGGCTTTTCAGTTAACTGTCAACGTCCTAAAATCTGATCTAACCACTTTTCTTCCTGACACACACAGCCACTTCCTGAGAAAGACTCTGACCTGTGCAACCAAAGTCAACTATGTTCTATGACGGAGAATGCAAGGATCAAAGACAGCCATGCTTTCAAGATTTGCGAGTTGTTCAAGGTAAGACTTACCACGCTACCAACGGTCATATTCACACTTTGTAACTGCGTCCTGAAGCCTCGGCCTTCGTGGGCTGCATTTCTCGTCTGCTATTTCATCGAAGGCTGGTAAAGAATGCTTCTAATGCGGCCAAGAAATGCAGCCTTCATTCTGAGAAATTTCAAGGACACAGTTTGTCACAAGTAGCCTATCAATGGCAGTTCCAGCATCTCCCGACTTTATTTAAAACGTAAAAGTTTTAGCTTTCAAAATAAAATACCCACACATCTACTTAAAAAAGATATAAGATGGTTGTGCAGACTGGAAACCCTTCTGTTTATTCAACTAAATGAGTTTAGTTTAATCAGAAGATACTTATTAGCTATGCTAGCTAGCGTGACTGACCGCACGGTGTGTACTGCGTCCGATTGTATAATGTATAAATAAGCACAATATGATCTCAAAAGAGGTTATTTTTACGCTTTCACATGCTACGGGGAAAACAACTTAATGACACGGTGACGTGACAGTAGGCTACAACCATGTCAGACCGTCTCATTTCTGCAGCGTAGGCGTTGAGACACAGCTAATTTCTCATTTCTGTCTGTATTTAAGAACCTGCTTTGTGTGGGCTTGCTGGAGGACCATTCCCTTGTCGTGGTGGAGCGCCCCCTATTGGACATCACCACACGGTTACCTGCACCGGTTCGACAGAAGAAGTTTGCCACATAGAGCATCATCAGATAACCATGCTGGTTTTCCTGGTGGCATCAGAGCAATACTGCTTACAGCCAATATCAGTCATTTTTGGGGGGTCCCAAAAACTGTTTGCAAGGCAGGCAGATATTGTCCTATTTAGTATGTGTATATTGAATGCATTCTTGATGGCAGACGTGAACACTTGAGTCCTGACAGAAAAACCCCAATAACAATGACTTCAATGGTGTTTTTAATCAGAACGAAGGTATGTGTTGTTTCACATACTAGCCCTGGTTGAAATTGTCTCTTTACTCCCCTCCCTTTCCATTTTTCATTCACGTTCTATATCATGGACATCTAATATGTGGAGCCATAAGGGTTACATGAGTGCATCTGAAACAAGGCTTGACTTTGGGACTGGGCAGATTGAGTTACACACAATTGATGTTTTAAAAGAAGTTATTGAAGTCGACTCAATTCTCTGTATTTTATTCAAAACTCCCACTCCCATGCTTTGTAAAGATTTCTAATGTAATAAATAGAACTATTTCCAGAAGTGTTTCATACAGTCTGTTTCCCCCTCTGAAATCTAAAGGTTGACACATTTATAAAGTAGCAGGTTAAACAAAGGGAACTAAATGTCGTTCCACACATGGGCTTTATCTATATAGTAAATGCAGCATTTTAAGGGACATTTTTGCCTCTGAAACACAGGGTTCTTAACCATAAGATTGAAAATCCACTGTGTCATGAGAAATATAATGTTTAGAAGATAATGTTAAACAAACTCAGGAAAAAGTCATGCCAAAATCAAACTGATACAACCATTTCTGTTGCAGTTACTTAATCCAATGATGCGTTTCGTATACGTAGCTGTTGCTACAATCGGCAGGTTTAACACATATGTTGTCATGGAAGGTACCCATGAAGGATTTAATCAGACAAGCATGTGGCCACCATATGTACTGCCATTTATTAAATTCAATGAACATAAGTATGGGATAAGGATTCAACTTCAAGGGACCTACTGACTAGCACTAATATGCCAAGAATACTAATCCCAAGCCCTACTGAATACATAACAAAAAATATGTTTCATGTTCAATTTCAAAGAGCACTGAAAATGGTGTTCACCTAAATCGATAACAAAAAATTAGTTTTCAGGGCCTGTAATGCAACCTTGAATGATTTGCCTGATTCTGTGTGTGTCTGCTTGTAAGACTTCGTTTTGAGGATCGATCTTTAAAGCTGCCAAGTAATCTTGAAGACCTGTCAAAAAAAGAAAACATGCAATTGACAAAGTCAAACTTTGACCTTGGCTGGCAGTATCTCTGAGTATAGTGGATCACTAAAGAGCTTATTGATGGAGCACTTAAGGGGAGTCTTTCTTACCTTCGGTATAGAGCTCCAGCTCACAGAAGGCAGTGCCCCGCCTTACGTGAGCTCTTGCTCGGGCTGATGCATTGTCAGCGACGGGTGGGGACAGAAGATCCAGGGCCTGAGGAACAAATCATGGCTATTGGTACCGACCACCCTGCTCTCCTTTTCAAATCCTGTGCTTCTTTAGTCACATCTTTTTCATGTAGCTTGATCATTTTTTAATGTGACCATATGGCTGAGTCTGATACTCACCTTGGAGGTATCCTCAAGAGCTTTATGGAGGTTTCTTAATTTGAGATGACAAGCGGCCCTGTTTGAGTAGAAGGCTGGGATCTTGCTGTTCAGCCTGATTGCCAGGTTGTATGCATTTACTGCACCTTGATAGTTTCCAGTTGCAAAATATTTGCTTCAAAAGGAGAAGGGATATAACATTAATTTATGACAAAACCAAGCCAATTCCAGATGTCTGGCAATATTTACTGTACTTACTCGCCCTTTTCCTTCAACCAGTCTGGATTCCTCTCCTCATCGCTAAGATCCTTCAGTTCGACAGCCAGCTCTGTGTTTCCTGCGCGTCTGGCCTCAGCCTGCTTTCTTAGCCACTGTTAGGACAGAAGACCTTTGTCTAGTGTAACATAAGCAGGACCCTTATATAGGTGGAGAGAATGGATGCTAGTCTTTGTTTTTCAGAGCTGTAAATATTGTTTAGGCCATGTATACCAAGTTTGTTCTGCAAAGATAGAGGGAGAGAGAAAGAAAATATCCCGGGGACAAGTAGAAACGGTGGCCAAAGAGCTTTTTCCAGAGCTGATTTGTGATCAGCTTTAAAATCTCAAAAGGTAGGCCGTACTTTGTCATTTTTCCTGTTTTAATGTAGCATTCATTTGGTTATACAATTGTCAATCTGTATGGTTACTAACTGGTTATGATCAAACTAGTAATTGACCACTTTCTCTCCAATGCCAGACATAGAGGAAAAACTAAAGGAAAGCCATACCTCCTCCTCTTCTGGCACCCGGGACTCCCGAAGGGCTGTTGGGAACACTCTCGGTGTGAATTTGATCTGGATCGTTCCAGAAGACCTCGGCGCAGGTAGGTCCACTTGTTCTTTTCTGCTGCCTGCTCGGTAGGAGGTTGGACCTGCAGGTAAGAAGATGATAAGTACGGTTAAACGAATACAAAACGACAACAATAATAGGCTAAATAACAATCTGAATACTCAAAGCAACCATAGCTTAACTTACAAAAAAAGGAAAACAATGTATCTGATTTCATGAGAATGGGCAACATAGCAGTTTCTGGAAATAGCCTACACATACCAACCTCTTCATTAGGTGTAATACTTTATTTGTTATGAAAAACTAGTGTACAGGAATTGGCTCACCAGGTTTGACACTGCAGCCACGTGAAGCCTGGTGTAGGGTTTGAACTTTATCCCTGTTGGTCAGTTTGATTGGCGGTTTTTCCACAGCTGTATGAATCTGTCTTATTTTCCATCCCTCAAGTTCTGTTGTTGCCTTCTCTCGTTCTTTGTCCTTCATCTTCTGAATCAATTCTCTTTCTTCCTGTTCAAGCTGGCAAAGTCATGTCAATGATTGAAATGTAAATAAAGAGTCAGGTCGAAGTTTATATTCTCTGAAATAATGATATTGATAATTACTACCTTCATCATCGTCTCAAGGGCATATTTTTTCTCTTGTTGCTTTTTCACAGCTTTTTCTTTGCAGCCATCCGCAGACTTTTCCATATGAGCCTGCAGTGCTCTTTCTCGAATTTCTTTCTTTGTCTGTTTATCATCTGAAACGTGTTCAATGGAGGAAAAAAATGATATGTGTAATATCTTGTCATGCATATATGGGTACCAGAACAGCCAGGTATAACCCAAGTCAGTTCACAACTAGTATGGTGAGGTGACAGGTACAGAAGGGCATTTCTTGCTTACTAATACTTAAAACGAGGTGGTCCCATAGTCGGTGGATCTTTTTCGGCAGAGTGATAACTGCTACTCCGTTTCCTATTTTGGCCGTGCTTTTCGCCTCGTCTACAGATTCAAATAGAAATGCCTCCAACAGGAACGGTGGGAAGTGGACCTATCGATACATAGGTCGCGTTAAGATGACGGGTAACAAAACACAATACTTGATCAACATAAACACTCGCTTATCATGTATTTAGGCTCTACCTTGAGATATTCATCTGTAGAGAGTATGTCGACGTGCTCAGCCTTAGCCCCTTTCAAAGGCACGTGTAGATAAACCATAGATTCCGTTTGCGTCCACGTATAATCTTTTACAATTAAAGGCATGTTTTAGCGATGCTTGTAGTGCCTAGCGAACTGACAGAAGTTACACCCGATTGTGGGGATGACCGGATATATTTAAATTAACAACAGACTTGAGGGGGGGACAAGTTTCAATGGCAAGATGCGTTTGAGACAGAGCGAAGGCTATGCGGCGCTACTATGAGGGTGGAGGAGGAAGTAAGAGTTCTAGTTTCTTAGCGAACTGCGTCTCGTTGCCATGGTGACCGTACGTTTGACGCTGTCTGTCTGTCTGTATGTCAGTCTGTCTGTCTGTGCGCCCGCTTACGTGTGTGTGTGTGTGTGTGTGTGTGTGTGTGTGTGTGTGTGTGTGTGTGTGTGTGTGTGTGTGTGTGTGTG
>JAOPJO010000154.1:16428265-16439182 GCA_027123675.1 Molva macrophthalma
AGAGAGAGAGAGAGAGAGAGAGAGAGGGAGAGGGAGAGGGAGAGAGAGAGAGAGAGAGAGAGAGAGAGAGAGAGAGATTAGATGTTGTCATCCATGGGATGGCTTATGGATCGATTATCGATTATGAATTATGTTGGTGTTGGAGGTTATGCAAATGCATCAATAAATAACACATATAACACTCTTTAAAAATGGCCACTCAAGACCAAAGTGATGCTGTATCCTAATAACATAAATCAGTAAGAATTTTGATACCATCTCTACCGATTATATTATAGCCTTCATTGACATGTGTTAACTTCATAATTGTATTTAATTTAATAATTTAATAACATTTCATATAAATATGTATTTGGTTTTAAAAGAGGTAGCTGTGTGTTTAAAAGCTGATCAAATGTAGAGACAGTCAATTGAGATAACACAGGACTACAGCAGGGTGGGCGACAATTAGAATTCCTCTATCTTGGTTTCTTGTATTGTTCAAGAAGAATATGATCTAATGAGATTCTTACAGGTATTGAACAGTGACTTTTGTGTAGTTGTGTGGCGAGTCTCATGGTCTGACTATCATGTTGAATGAGGAGATGAAATAACCCGCCAACAAAACTTAACACTGCCGTATTCTTTATAATCAGTTTTATTATTTTCACAGCCACAGATACATACATGAACCAAACACCAAAAAGTAAACCTTGAACACAAAGCTGATTTATTTCTTCTCCACAAATGAAACAACCCAAAACAACACAATTCTTAAATACAAAATATAAAAAAAGAACTAAATATGGCTTTTTGTTTTTCCTAACATTACAGTGATGCCTGAAACAAGGTCCAAACCAATTAAAATACACTGAAAAAAAACAATAAATAGATACATATATACCAAAATACACATTGAATTGATCAGCCATTTCACTGTTGTTTTGACCTGCGCTGTAGTGGTAGATTAAAAACACTGAGAAGCAGACAAAACAAACTGATTATTCACACATTGAAGAGACGCTTATGGGGGTGATTCTGACTTCTTTTTCTTTTGTTTGCCATAACAAAATATCAACATGCACTCTAATAAGATTCTTGAATCATTAATAAGTCCATTTTGGTCTCTGTCGTGTTGCTTGTGCATTAGTAGGAGATGAAAGGGGAAAAGTGCAGTGAAGACAAGAGTCCCTTAATCCCTGTTAAGATATATGTTCGACAAACACACACAATTGTCTAGAAGGAATTCAGTGGAGGAAAAGTAGTGGTAACTTATAGCCCCGGATAGAGACATGATTTGTGTTTCTCGTGTTTTGTGTAGCTGTGGGTGACATTTTATACCGGATCTTATAAATCGGCGGAGAGTGCGCCCATATAGTTTTTTCCCCGTTTTAAGGAAATTGCTGATAAGCATAATCCTGACAAGAATCATAAACACTTTCCTCTCCATGGCATTCCAGATCTTATTTAGTCCAGTAGAGGAGATAAGAGACACCAGAGGCCTATGCATTGTTCCAACTGTAACTAAATGGGTGATGAATAGTGGTTAGTGGTAGCAGACAAGCCACAAAGCTTTGTTTTTTTTCTTTCCTTCTGTCATACAGTTCAACACAGAGTAACATTACTCAGGGACAGGTTTCACAAAAAAAAGAAACAAACTAATTCATCAATAAATAAATACATAATGTTAGCCTCAACAGATTTAATCCCAGCAAAGTGAGGCCAGTCCAGTGAGTGACAGTAATGTGAAAGCAGGAAAACATGTCTTTCAGTTGCTCTAATGGTCTTATACACCTGCAAAGAACTACAGTGATGGAGGTCCTAATGAAAACCCACTGTTTCCACATAGAGTATAGATAGAGCCAATAGAAGAAGTGTTAATGTTGATACAAGGGTACACCAGGATATTGCAACGGCCGAGCATGAAATAACACAACACTTCTTCCATGCATCAAAAGATAATCTTTAGTTATACTTAGTTACCATATGAGCCAAAAGAGTTTGTGAATTTTCTTTAATGTTCTTTTTATATTTTACGCTCTCTAGACGTTTTTCATTGATAAAATATTAAATAAAACAACAATCCTCTCACCCTATACTAATTGGTCCAACCTAATTAAATGGCTGTGTAAACAACAGCTTGATTGCATTGCTTATCAGGTTATAAATACAAACACTGTTTGTACCATCCTTATACAGTCTAGCAATGTGTCACCGTTGCTGTCTTATGATTACAACAACAGACGAATAAAGACAAGCTTTTTTTTTGAGCTTCTTAAGGCATGGCCAAATTTATTGTTGATTGTTTGTTTTTTTTACCCTAATGTTTGCAGTGCTTAGAGCCCGTTTATCAGTCTGATTCATTCACTCGCCTGCAAGGTCAGACCTCTGCAAAAATAATCTCAGAAACAATCTGACCGTTGTCCCTTCATGTTGAGTTTCAACGCATGAGGATGTCATAAGAACCAATACGAGCATATACATAGGATACGATTAGCAAAAGGAAACCAGTCCCTGGTTTTGTTATGAAGCCATGTGTAAGACACGTCACAAACATGCAGTCAGTCGGATGGACAAGTGGTCACATGTTATTCGTTGATTCCTTGAATTCTTTCAACAAAAGCAATCTTTTATATATATTCTTTACATCTCTGTAATCATCAGGACTCAATGCACGTCTTTCATTTAACAGATATACAGCAGGCAGGGACTTGAGTGTGATGGTTCAAAGAAGAAAAACAAGGGGGAAGAATAGGCCAGCACGCACGCACACACACACAAACACACAGGCTGTTGTGATTGTCACTTCTCATCACTGTTTGGAGCTATTTTATCATTGAAGACATGGAGGGCCAATTTTACTGACAGTAGAAAAAGAGAGAGGGATGTGTAAGCAAAGCCAAAGAAAGATTTTGATAATGGGCCAGGTGAACCGTGACTAGCACTGAGGGGTTAACATGGGCTCAAATAGTCAACGTAAACACTGCTAACATTGGAATGTTTAATGCTAAAAAGTTAAAGCCTGATGGAATGACTCAAAATAGAGATATTAGTTATTCATTCAAATGCTTAGCCCCATTACTAAGCATATTACTCAACACCACAGCATAACCCACTTCAGACAAAAACAGACAACGACAATATAGATTGGCCCTATATTGGCCCATAAAATTGGCCCTAAACCATATTTCAGTCATATTTTAAGTTAAATAATGGTCATTCAATATGGGAGTATTATAAAAATATATATTATAATAATGGAGAATGGTGCATGGCACACAAGCAAAGTGATTTGTAAATGAAAAGAAATTGAAGTGACCTCTTTTTTATACACTAGCTCCTTTCCTACCCATTGCTAACATATCAAATTACATTTAGGTGACTTGGTCACGTGACCGTTCAAACATAACGGTCACACGTAACGGTTAAGACGGTTAAGAAAAGTAAACCATAGTCCCAATATTCAGCTCACTGTATCCGAGCTCAACTGAGTCTGAAACCCATTTAACTTAATAACAATAAAACTAATTGTATAACGCTTGTTTGGTGGATTCTCTGCGGAAATCCTGTCTTTGTGTCATCAACAATGGGTTTAATAAACTCCATGATGACATGTAGTCAGAAATTGAAACATTAATTCATCCAGACCACAATTGTCCCTCCATAACATCATATCACTATCAATATCACTTTGTCGTTTAGTCTCTTTCATCCTCCATTGAACTTACAATGGGATCAGCATTGTTCATTGTTGTCAAACCTCAACCTCAGGGATATGGCTTCTTGGTCTTAATGAGGACACAAAATGAATTAATAATTTATAAAAAATATTCTTCTGTATTAATAGTGCCATGAATCTACTCTCATTCTCATTTTTCCCCATCCCCTGTCAATATCCTTTTTCATGATTTCAGTTCTCATTGAATTTGTGTTTCTTATTTGACTTTCAGTGTTCTTCATTAACTTCTACAGACTCAGTAACTCCTGAACCGCACACAAACGTTTCCAACGCAACAAAAACAGATTTTATGAAATTGAATATAGCAAAACCAGCTTCAAGTTTCCTGTTTTTGATTGCCACAACTGATCGCACCACAATGGAATAATACCATCAAATCAAATCAGCAGTTTCGATGTTTTTATGTTTTAGTTTCTTTTGTTATTTTTTTGCGGGGGAGGGGGTGTTAAATATGAAACTTGTACCCCTTGGGCTCCCTCGCTCTCCCTCCTCTCTCTAGACACATTACACACACCAACCTGCGGCTCCCTCTCCTGTGTTGATGCAGTCCAAGCCGACCCCCCCCCCCACCCCCCCGTGTTATTCTCACTGGAGGATTTTCTCACGGGTGTCGGGCAGCTTGAGCGCCACCAGCCCGCCGCAGATGAGCGCGACGAAGGACAGCAGGATCGGTATGGCCTTGGTGATGCCCACGAAGCTGGCGAAGATGGAGCTGCCCAAGATGGCCGCCAACTTGCACATGGCGTTCAACAGACCGAACGCGGTGGCCCTGAGAAACGAGAGAGACAGGTAGGCTAGGGATTAGAAAAATTAATTTAATTGTTTTTTTGTGTTTGCAGATCCCAACTTGGTGTGTAGGAGGGCCATAGAGGAGAGAGTTAGGCAACATCCACACTAATATATTTTTTGTTTTAAAACGAAAATGTTCTCCGTTTTGGCATCGTTTCAGAAATCATTTCCGTCAATACCACACGCCTGGAATACTATCACGTTCACTGGGCATGCGCGTGCCAGTGTAAACAGGAAAAAGACTCAACTCTGTGGCTTGTTGCTTAGTCTGCGTCATCCTTCTCAAAAGTCTTCTCAAAAGCCCATCCAGACAAAAAAAAAAGCAATCCCAGAGTTTTCAATCTGAAACGGGGTTAGCAGCCTCTTCAAAAGTTTCCCCAGAGTAGTGCGGACGCTAGGCGTAAAAATGGCAAAAGTTGTGCAATTGGTGTGGATGTGGCCTTAGAGTGAAGAGGTCGATGGGATGGGGTTTGGTGTAAATGAAACTAGATCTTGACTGGCTGTACCTTTGTGATCACTGCTTAGTGTCAACCAAAGGTCACTGCTAGAAGTGGATAAGTAGCGTGCATTGATTTCTTTTTTGAAAGCTCTGTGCACTCGCTTCTTATCTTCTCTTCAAAAATCACTGTAACAAAACAGGAAACCTAGCCTCACTCCGCCCCGTTTTTTTGCCGTTTACCTTTTACATGTATATATATATATATACACATATTTCTACATCAGGGTTGACCCAGCCTTGCGGATGCCTGGTACCTTTTGGAGGTGGGGTACAGCTCCACGGTGACCACCTCGATGCCGTTCCACGCGGCCGCGCTGACGCCGCAGAACAGGCACTGCAGGGCGATGATGGAGGCCTGGCTGAAGCTCAGGAAGAGCAGGAAGGTGCAGCCCGCCGAGACCAGCATAGAACCACCTGCACAGGGGAGAGGGGGGGGGAGGAACAATGACAGGATATATATAAAGAAATGGGAACAGGCTGAGAGGGAGCACCCCTGCTGTGCATCCACCGTCTCGCTTTTAGTTCTAACGACCTGTGTTTTATAAACACAGGTTTCATGGTGAATGAATACATCGTTTTGGCTGAAGTCTGGGCTTATTTATAAAGCTAGCCATGAAATCTGCCTGAACCTTGAACACTTCTTTTACACCAGTCAAACCAATGACACATATCTATGTATAAAAACAACAAATAAAACAAATCAATATATGTGTGAGTCAGTCACCTATGATCTTGACCCGGCCAAGCTTCTCCATAAAGAGGGCGGACACGATGTTGCCCGGCAACACGGCCAGGCTGCCCAGGAAGCTGACCAGGTAAATGAGAACATCGTTCTCCTCCACCGCATCCAGGTGGCAGCCACGTTTGTTTTCGTGCCAGGAGACATTCTCCAATTTACAGTCGATGAATTTGTCCTCCCACAGGTCTGGGGAGAACAGGAAACGGGATTGGTGTGTCATGCTAGATTCTAGATATGCAGTATGTATGGAAGGGTATGGGCCATATGATATATAGAGATCTATCTACAGCACAGAACTGACATCTTTGTCTCTCAGTGGTTGTTAAAACAATGAAAAGGAGAATAACACATCATATACACAAACACAGGCCTTGAAAGACAATACTAATATATATATTAATATATATATTATCATATAATATATCCTAACAAATCTATGCAATCTATAATCTATATAAGATGAATTCAACGTGAACTAACAATTTGAAAACTCATTCAAATGCATTGTTTCACATTTGAATAAGACACTTACCAGCACAGACATTAACCAAATGGAGAAAAACAAAAGAAGTGAGACAGATCAAGCAGCATGAACTCAAATCATTTGAGTTTCCAAAACTATTGTGAGCCCTACCAAAAAAAAAAGAAGCTACGGTGCTCCCAAAACGCTGACACCACCACCACCACCACCACCTACCTGTGTTGATGAATTCAGTGGACCTGATGGTGCAGTTCTTAAACACAGTGTTGGTGGACCTGATGTCCTTAAAGTAACAGTCTTCGAACAGAGAGTCCTCAAAGGTCACTGACTTGATCTCTATGTTGATGAACCTATTGGGATGGGATGAGACACACACACACACACACACACACACACACACGCACACACACGCACATACGCACACATACGCACACACACACACACACAGGCAGGCAGACAGAGAAACGTACGTGGATACGTTTACTTCTATGCCGCTCGTAGCACTAGAATATAGAATGGACAGAATGGGGCCTTCCTGGTGTGACGATGGTAACTGTATTTGGTGAACCCAAATAGGCTTTACCATCTTGGACGTTGTCATGGAAATGAGCCTTGTTTGAAAAGGCATTGTGAGCTGAATGTGGTGGAATGCTCCTTTCCATGTGAATAATAATACTAGGGGGATGTAGAAAGGCCCATTTTTGTCCATTTTCCTCTGTGCATAGCATAGAAGTTTCAGCATATACAGTAGTAATACTGTATACGATGCACTGGATATTTTGTATTCCAGAATGGAGTCCAAGCTTGAACAATATACATGTATACATACTGTATATATAGGCTGTATATATAGTATTCAGAATAACATAAAACGTGGACAACCCATTCCTAATTGTATAAACTTAAACATGGCTTCAGTGTACAGGAAATATGTATTTGTCTGTATGTATACTATTTCTATGAAATTAGCATGAACAGAAAATATTTGGGGTCACATATCAAAGGAAAGGGTGACTTTGAAACGATCAACCCTGTACACACGGATTACACACAAAATGATTCAGGTTATGATTATCTATGTCACTACTGTAGTTGAACCCCAACATTGCAGATCACTCTGAGAACAGGTTTCCCCGTTGTATTCAGTGAGTGTTAAGGCCCCGATAAACTTCAAATGAAATCCAAAATGGCGTGTTCGCACAGACAAAACCGCCGGTTTCAGACCCAAACGAAGCACTGCATTTTGCTTCCATCGCTGTATTGGGCTTCTATCGCCGCAGTGTTAGCTCAGTCAAAATAGTCCAACTTTCCCACAAGCCCCACAATACACTGCTGCGTGCCACTGGTCAACAGCACCAGATGAATGATTGCAGAAGTACCTGGTATCTTTAAATATGTGGACTATTGCGTCGGGTTGATTTCAAGATGAACCAGTTTGAAACAAGACTTGCTGAGACTGTGAGGGATAATGCGTATTTGTCTGACCGCTCAAGCAGGGACTACATGGACATGGAGAAACTCCTGGTGTCAATAAACATACAGCCCACACATCGCAGTGCCTCTATTGTCTCCGGTCGAAACCGCTGTGCTCAACAGCAGGTCAACAACCGATGCGAAACACGCCAAATTGGAGTTTGTTGTAAGACTATCGGGGCCTTCGGGCTTTTGATTTGCCTCCTCTCTGTGTTTCAGCGAGACCTACTCATCTCTGATGTATTCTCCATCTTTATGGATCTGGTTTTCTAAAGAGAAGTTGAAACGGAATCCCTCCACGTGCTCTCCATGGAACACCTTGATGAGGACCTTAAGCAGGAAAGATAAGTTATGTTGGCAACATTTTGGGATTTTCTCGCAGTTTTGCTGCAGCATACTCTGACATTTTCTGCATGGACCAAAACATAATAATGTAAAATATAGTAATTAGCCAAGCAAATGTCAATATAGATGTAGACACAATTCAAGTGGAGATTGACTTTAATCAAAGGCTAAATGCTAAAAGCTACGTGGTTAATGCTCTACACAGGCCGGTTGCCTCTGAGTGTGAACTCAAGGATAAAGTCCCCGTTGCTTGGTGTTTAGCATCGAAGCTTCCATGTTTGGTGCTATCACTGCAGGATGGGCGGACAGCTCCTCATGGTGATTACCTTGACTCTTGCTTCGTACTCCTCATTCTGAAGATGTTTGATCATGTCAGGGAACCACACGGACAGACCATAAAAACTGGAACACAACAGTCAAATAAGAGTCATAAACACAGGTATTAACCAGATGGCATCATGGGTAATTCAACCATGCCCCGACCTAAATATCAGGTATAGGGCTTGTACATCGCAACGTTACATCACAATGACTGCCTCCATTTTGGAAGCATATTGGAATGTTAGTTAATGTGTTATATATAATATAGTGTTATAATGTTTTTTGGGTCACTGTATAGTAAATAATTGTGCAACGATTTGTTATTATGAAGAGACTTTGATGTGTTTATAACTGCCAAAGCGTTTCTCATGCAAGACAAAGTTTTCATGTAGACTAGGTTATGATATATTTACGTTGCTTTTGGATTTTGCAGTTCTACAACTCTCTTGAGTCCTCTCAATATGGCGGAGTATCTCCAACGAAATATCCCATGATGCATTTTGATGTACAAGCCCTATATGTGGTGTATCATGGATAGCGTAGATACGCACTCACCTGAAAGCCATACAGAACCAGATAATGGCGAGGAAGAGAGTGGTGATCCTCAGCTCAGCCGAGAGCAGAGATGCTACGTTCTTTATCACCTGGGGGGGAAATATGGATATCACTAAAACAGAACTGGTTATGATTAAATGTATAAGAGGCTTTCATTATACACCTGAGGGGAATACAATCAACTGCGCCCAGTTTCCTTGCTATATAGATATTAATATTTACAACAACAAAAAATGGTACCTGATTTGTGAAACCAACAGAGCCAAAAATTCTAATCACATATGGAGCTATAGTCCAAGGTTTGTATATTTGTATAATATCAAAATAATTTTCATGTTGTTTAATGTTAATAGATATGAATGTCCTAAGACAAAATTATGTTTTCCTTATAATTGAAGTATAGTCTCCGAGGACCACATTTTTTATTAAGGATCCTGTAATGCAGATGATAGGTTGCTGTGTGTGTGTGTGTGTGTGTGTGTGGGGGGGGGGGGGGGGTAGTACACACTAGTTTGCACAGTGTTGCGGAGCGGACGGTCCAGCGCTGTATGGCTGTCCCGGTAGCACTCTGGATCTCTATGAACTCATCCTCAGCCGTCTTGGGAGCCTTGATGTGTGTCACCTGAAGCACAAGGCATGCATTCAGCTTGCAGGAAGACACCACCACTATTCTATTTTATTTTATATTTAAAACAAAAATGCTATTCTATAGTTCTCTCTCCTAATGTGTACTTCTGTTTTCACATACTACGTAGATGACACGTGCCTTGTCCTAAGAATTTCATTGCCCATAACTACCTGCATAAAACTGTATTTGATCAATACAACCCTTGGATCTTGTATGATTAAGTACAGGTAGTGGTGGTGGTGAGAAATGGAGCTAGTATGACTTATGAAATAAAGTCATGTTGCATGGCCTATTATAGATGTCTGCGTGATGATCTATGGATGTGTCTCCCAGTCCGTCCCTCTATCTATTGACATGTCTGTATGTCTGAAATGTCTGTCTATTTGTCTTTCTGTTTGTCTGATCTTTCAGTCTGTGACTGTCTGTCTGTCCGTGATTGTCTGACTGTCCGACCTTAGCTCATTAGCTCATTCATTTAGTTCATTAACTACTTTAGTTAATTAACATATCTTCTTTAGCTCTGCTGTTATGCAGCACTATATCCAGAAGCTGTTCTCTCCCAGATGCAACTAAGCACGGCCCACTGGGATGGGAATTACATTACTGCAGGCTAAACGTAACACACAGCCCTTATTAGTTAAGGCAGTTTATGCACTCATTTTCTGCAATTTGGCAATTATTCAGAAAGTGTATTAAATTATGCAGTAAGTGGGAAAGATAGCCGTTTTCAAACAGCAGGGCGGTGTGTATTCCACAATGTTTTGTACATTTTTGCCCACTTAGTTTCAGGGGCATTTGTGAAACTTTGCATTGGCATTAATGGAAATGTCGATTATATTATAAGGAGAATATTTGGTGTATCAATCAAAATAAAACATTCTTAAACCTAATCACCTTAATCTAATTTACTTTGATCAAGGTTAGCTTTTTCTGTGTGTTTTAATTACTCTCATCAAACTTATATACAATACAATATATAAACAAGCAGACCCAAAGTTATCGTCTCCAATATAAATAACAAGGGAATTAACAGTAGAGCGATAGGACCAGAACCAGTGCGTTGAGCACATACAATATGAAAGAGCTCTCCATATGAGGCCATCGATGAACACAATGAGCACTCTGAGTCTGGTACTCACAGTGAAGACCTTCTCAGGCTGGCCCTTGGCCCTCCAGTTAGTGTCGTGCACCCGCTTCAGAATCATCCATGCCTCGTCATGCTTGGCATTCTGCTCCACACGCACACGCACACACACACACACACACACACACACACACACACACACACACACACACACGCAGACACACACACACACACACACTCAAGGGCACACACACACACACACTCACACACACACTCACACACACA
>JAOPJO010000154.1:16562320-16574072 GCA_027123675.1 Molva macrophthalma
ACCTTAACATACATAACTGAAACCATGTCAACATCCATAAATTGCCTCACACACACACACACACACACACACACACACACACACACACACACACACACACACACACACACGAACTACGACCAATAAGACTACACAAATCACCTAATTCACAAATAAGGTGACTGCAGTAATTGTATTACAATGGCAATGACAACAATGACACAGATATCCAAGTGTGTGAGTGTGACAGAGAATCTTCAATTTCAATTAATATTCTTCATTTCTTATAGCTTGCTTATACCTTAAATAGAGGCTCTGGATTTATTATGGCCATATCATACTGTCATTCATTTATTCATTTTTTATGCTCAACGTTTTCATTTCAAATACATACTTTAACATACATCACACAACATCCATCTTGTGGAATGCCAGGCATGAATTCACATAAACAGTTGAATCATGTTGGCCCGCTGAGACAGTAGACCTGTCCCAGCTTGTAGGAATGACCTCATGGCAAAAGCTGCACTTCATTCCTCTCTGTTTTCTCAGTTTCCTCCTGTGTGTGTTCTCAACCAACAACATTCTTGTGTCTTAGCGCAGGAATTCAAGCAATGTTATATGGAGTGTTTATAGACTGTTGACATTTTGTGGCTGTGCCCTTAAAAGTGTGGTGAATGGATTTACAGGACTGACCCTCAAATACAGTTACATGTTAATGGCCAATCAACTGGGTTCCTGATCACCCTGTTTATCGTCAGACAGTCGCTGACTGACAATTACAATAAAGAAATACAGTATAAAGAAAATACAGTTTGAATAGCCAGCGTATTCTGTGATGATCAACTACGATGCTAGAATTAGAGGGGAAAAAACATGGATCATTAGAAAAGGAGACCAACTGTAGGCCGAATAGGCTTCAGTGTCTATAATCATCAGGATGGGATTTTGCCTAATATAGCCTAGTTGTATGTCCCCCAGTGATTGACCCACCTATTTATTTATATTTGACCGACATATGAGGGAAACTGTGCTCCCTTTTTTTCCCCCTCCTACATAGGCGTGCAACAGGCCTAGTAGAGACATGGATGTCCTTCCTGCATCGACCCAAGTGAATTACATCAAACGCAGAAATTCAGGTTTTGGCAGAACTATTTTTATATATAACAAAGTACATTTGGCCTGCATAAGGTGCAGCTTTCCTGAACCCAGTTCTCCTTTCATGTATTCAGCAATGGTGCACTGCTGTGCTACAGGACTACTTGTTACAAATAAAGCTGTGCGATATTATTTTATTTGAACAAGCTAGATGTCTTGAGCATCAAATTCAGCTGCTATGTGACCTTAGATTCCACATTCTTGGAAGGTTGGAAATGAAAAGGTATGGACTAAAGAGACAAAATATTAAAGATTATATTCAACACAAATATAGGCATATAGCTTGCCATAACTCTGACATACGCAGCGCAAATAAACAAATAGGTGAGAAATTACCATTTCAGTGGTTATATTTTCTTCAAGTGGTTAATTGTCGTTCTCGTCTCGGCCATCTCATTCCCAGCTAATCAAAGTACATTGACGTTCGTTCTTATTAGCGCACTAATTAAGTTCCCCTGTCAATCGCGCCCCTCGCGCACAAGGGGGCATGATTACTCAAGCGTCGGACTGCGAAAACCTAGGTTTTTTTGTTTAACGTCGCTAACAAACTCGATAACAAAATCGTTGCTTGTTTTTGTTTTTGTGAGGTTTTGACTGGGCAATCTGGACATATGTGGCTACCAACAATGTCAACAACATCATCTACACTTTGGGTATGACTAGCATCTCATTATTATACATTTTTGCAGTAACACAATTTAAAAACATCACAGAGGTACTTAATGGCATGTTGCACAAGCATATGGTGGAGTTTGCTCAAAAATAATTCGATTTTCTTTTCGAATAGGATTTGGAATATCTAGAACTCAATGGGATATTATGATTTTAGCATCAAATGATAAAAACAAATGCTCTCTGGCCTACTCTTCTAGCTCCTTGCAGACCCACATGGAATCACTAGCGTTATCCCTGTTCCTTCCCCTTGAACATGCATATTATTGCTAGTCAACATTGCTTTGCTGATTGTAGGTTGTGTTTGAGTGCAGTGGTGTGTATACTTGTTTTGTATTACCTGGGGTCGACGAGCTGACGGACTTGACTGTAGGCCTACGTCACCATGTGACCCTCCCCCATCCACCTAACTGTTTTGAAATGCATCAGATTATAGGTCAAGTGAAGAAGGGAAAGTAGACTAATCAAAACATGAGCTATTGGAGGGTACTGTACACAATTGGTCAATGGCTTGTTTGGTATACAAACATCTACAACACCACTGGGTTAAAGGGCATCATGTGCAATGGCTTTAGGCCTACTTCTGGTGGGGTCCTTTTGTACAGCCAATTGTCAACTGGTATTGGTGTGAACAGCACTAAACAATTCGTAAATTGTGACATCCACAAAGTAAAGGCCATCTTGATCCATCAGTTCTTTACCACACTAGACCTATGGAATCTTTCAGAGATGAAAGACTGACTAGAAGGATCAATGGGCATGTAAGGGTTGGCTCCATGTTTAACTGGTTGGTTTATGCATGTTAGAATGTTGGCATGCTAGAATTTGAAGATTTGTTAGTGATGGAGTAGATGCTGTAGTTATTGATTTTACATGTGCACTTGAACACACTACTAGCAACACTACCATTTATTATCTACTTTCAATACATATGAAGCAGCTGTTTACTGCTGCTTGATGTTGAATTCGGTCCAATGCTTTCCGGTGATTTTGTTCTGTGCAATGCGTTTCCATTCTGTGCAATGCTTTATTTGATTAGCCTCTGGCAGGGTCCTTTGTACAGGTTGCTATCAACTAACAGTGTGGACTGGTTTGTGGGACTTTTTTGTTGAACTAGTTTGTTCCCATGCAACTGATTTTCTTTCAGTTTTGTCGACGGTTAGCTCCAATGATTGACTATTGGTGAACACATGCTTGTGTTTTTAGAATAAAGATTGTTAACCCTTATCTTCATTGGCAAATTCAGCTGCTTCAGTATGATACAATTCAATGACTTATTTCTAAATTGTTATGTTTATAATATGCATATTTTACCAATAGTTCATTGGAAGATATGTACAAACATCGGCAAAAAAGACCAAGTTGACCAAGTTGAATTGTACGTGCTTAAATATTAATCATGTTCTAAAAGTGTGTTGTTGTGTTTTTTCCTCAGGGGCAGTTCAATTCAGTCTGGTGTTCCTACCCACTGCAGTTTACCGGTAGGTGAGTATTTCCGTTTGTTTATTTGCCTTATTTCATCCATGATTAATGTACTTCCAGTAAAGAAGAAAGTGCTGCCATTATGGGGCTTTATTTTCCACATATTTGTTCTTCCATTTCATTGTCGTGAAAAAGAAACAACATTACACATGAACACGGTGAGCAGGTGTGTGAATGCAACACTTGCAGCTAAATGGCAGTGAAGTTTATTCTGTGAGACTCTGTTCAACTCACAGATGTACCTAGCTTCTTGATGTACCTTCTTGCACTGCGTGTGTCCTTGGCTTGCCTTTGACCGGGCTCCCTGGGGAGTCCCGGGCACTGGTTTCATTGTTTTGCTGACAATGCAAAATGTGTGCTTTGACACCACCAGCTCAAACACTGGTCGGATTGCTGGTGCCTGTGTCCTTCTAGAGCAGAAGCTTGAGAAAGAGCTCTTGTCACTGGCTTGTAGGCACCACATTATGGAACTGATAATTGGTGCAGTGTTCCAATTACGGTGCGGTGCTACTCCTGCACGACGAGTGCGATTCATGTCACCTGGTGCAATGCACCACGCCCGTTGGATGTCCAAAGTTGTATACAGTCTCAAGATCTGGATGTTCAAGGCTCAGTTCAAACTGACTCCCGCAGAAGAGCGAGGATTACTTGATGTGTGTGTGTTCGCAGTACGTGTCTACCTGAAAGCCTGGATCTCTGCTCCTCAGGCATCAGGTGCTCCTTACAGTGACCTGCTGCTACTGAAGTCACTGCTTGAATACTCATCGATCCATTCAGCCATCTCAAAGTTTTCCAAACACTTATGGTACTTGTCACAGGAACTTGTTGGCTTGGCTTTCTTCGACAGTCGGGTCAGTTTGTCAACCAAGAGACGGATGGTGGAGTGGATTAATAACCTGTGATGAAACGCAGCTGCAATTCCTGCTGCAAGTTGTTGAGGACCATCGCAGATTGTATCCTGATAGCAGGAAACAGACTCTGTCCGGGCTGCCATGAAAACATTAAATCTAGAGTTTGCTGGACATTGTTAGACTGATATTAGTTGTCAGAAACTGAACAAGAATTCACTATTACTGTGTTCAAAATAAATACTGTGTTGTTTAAAATACATTTAGAGAGATACTTGTAAAAGTCGTGTAATTTGTTGCATTTTTATAACTTTCGTAATCTTTGAGGCACTTGACCTACCCCTAAACATAAGAATTTATTGTTCAAACTTTGCGTACAGTGTTTCTATATTATAAGGAACAGATTAGGGGGGTAAAAATAAAAATATAATTTTTATTTATTTTTATTTTTTAAGCTCCACCCTAGTGTGAATGGCATACAGAGTATTTCAAAATATTTATTAATCTTGTGATTTCAGATCACGTGGAAAGACTGATTGTGGAGATCTACAGCAGATGACCATGGCAATGCAGGAATGAGGAAAGACTGGATTACACTTTGTTTGTTCTAGAGTCTGCCGTTTGCCCAACGCCCAGATTTGTTCCTGATAAAATTTAATCTTGTGACTGAATGCAAGATTGCTGAAATCGTCCATAATCCCAATCGTTACCAAAATCAAGCTGAATATTGGAAGTAATGGCTATCTAAATTACATTTTGACATGTCCTGTATGCATGTTCAAAGTCCTTCCGGCTTTGTGGAAGGATATGAGATAAGTCTTTACAGAACAAGTCTTGCCATCAGATGCCCTTGGGATCTGAAGGTCTATTTCAAATGGTACAATTCATAAATAACAATTGACTTGGTTCTAACATTTACATGTTTCTATGTGGCTGAAAGATACAATGGTATATAGAAAGATATAGAAATTGCTCCCCTTCAACCATCACAGGTTAGTAATTTAATTCAAACGTGTTGTTGTAAATTGGATGTAAACATCCCCAAACACATACATAGAAAATCATTTTTGTGTGATCATTTTATTTTTTTCTTCCATCAGTAAAAACATCCAAATCTCATCTCTTGCAAAAAAAGGTCCTTCACATATTTAACTCCCACCATAATCAGATTTAATTTAAAAAGTCCTCATTTTCCAATAAAAAGTTTGTTCAAAAATGCAGAAAAAACAATCTCCTCTTCTCCCTTCATTTTCCAATTCATACAAAAGTTCCTGAAGTCTTTCTCAAAGTTGTGTGCCATCGCTTTCCAACATGTAACTGTCAGAGTTGAAGAAAATCCAAGGATAATGATAGTGGATGCTTTTCTCCTCCCTCATTTTAGTGTCATTTTTGTCAGCCACAAATTGCACAGCACTACATGGGTGATACTGTATCACGTATCCAAATCCGCAACTTGTGAAAACCTTGTTTCTCCGACTTGACTGGAATATGCCCTTAATGAGCCATTAAAACATACAAAAATGGGAAGAAAAAAATTGTCTTAAAGAAACAAAGAGCACATTCATTCCTTATTGTCATTGGTTGGTTGTCATTGCCATGTTTTTCCTTTTTCTTAAGACTTATTAAGATTAATGATCAGCCCAGTTGCAGTAGGATGGCAGAAAAAGGCTTAATATGTTTGGTTTGAACTGAATATCTTTGCCTTTTTAGCATGGGTTTGAACAAGCTGAACTAGAATACACATGAGCCAACAGATGTTTAGTTATTTTTATATTATACATAAAACCATAAACCAACCAAATATTAATGACAGAAGCTAGAATTTCAACTGAATTTCAACTGAGCTACATAGGGCTGAGCGATGATTCCATAATTATCTTTCAGTAGCATGTTCTTGATCAAAATTCATTATGATATTAGTGTTGTAGTCTCTATTGATTTTGACATTCAATCTTGCAACAATAAGAGGTTTGATATATATATATATATATATATATATAAAATTGAATTGCACTTATATATTGTCAAATGTACAAACTCAGTACCACGTACTGTTACACCTGCACTTAATTGCGGTCTACAGATTAGCGCTGTTTGAGTGCTAAACTGCATTACATTGTACTTGTAATGACAATACATTTCATCAAACAAAGTATGAATTTTGATCTGATATACCTGAAATTACAACATATTTCAATGATAACTCCATTTTTGTTTAGTCTTTAATATCGCCCAGCCCTACATCTAGAGCACTTGATAAGGCATGGCTGAAAGACAACAGGTGGAAAAGTTGGCTGAGGCAGATGCCAAAAATTCACTTAGTAAAGTGGCCCCGAATGATGAGCTAATACATCTGTAAGAACCAATACATCTGTAAGTAACCTCACACTGAAATGGTTTTAAGTACTGCATTCGAATAGGAGGGGAATCCTTTTCAGACCATGATTCACAAAAATGATACCACTTGCACCAGTGAGATTCTGCAGTACTTTAAAACCACAAACTATAACAAGATGCCCCGACAGGAATTTTATGTCACTGTAGCTAGATACCAGACTTTTTAACTATTCATGACATAGCTGCAGAAATATCCGCCTGTCCGTCCCTTAGTTTGGAAAACAATGGAAATGAAAAGTAAGACGTGCAAAGCATGCTATGTACTTGTCACTGTTAAATTCTGTTTGATCGCTACTGGTTGGCAACATTTTGGCAGAAACCAACGTAGTACAACTTCAAGATGCATCATATTGAATCATTTACCATGTTTAAGAGCCTTAGCTTTTGGTTTCAAATGAGGAATGATTGTGTACTTTTACCACCAATGCTAAACACAAATTTCTGAAGACATCCAGCAAAGAAACTATGTGAATAAGATAAGAGAAAATACCCCAGCAGTGGTTGTGCAAACAGCCAGCTCCCAACCATTAATGGGTTTGTCAGTTGGGTTCATCTTTTTGCAGTTCCTCTGTTGATTTATAAAGACTATGAGTTCTAACAAACGATCACATCGTTCAGGAAGCCTTGCATGCCGGAGAACATCTCTTCTCCTTTTAGTTTGGGCTTTATGAGACCTGCTTCGTCTGCTATTGGTCACTCCATGTGGAGTCTGTATTTTCTGAGGCGATGATTGGCTGTAAGCCATCTTCTTTTTACATGTCTGTAAATGGTGGTTGCGTCCCCGTCTGTATGGGGCAGCAGCCCCAGGCGGGGCGGCGGGGAGGTTATGGCGTTGCCAGCCAGCGGTGTAGGCCCCTATGGTGGGTCCTCTCCTTGAGAATGGACAGCACAGCAACACCTAGAGGTAAGAGGTGTGGGTCAGGGGAAAAAAGAGAGGATTTCAACGGATGATAAGACTGTTGATAAAGCCTGTCAATGTTAAAGAGGTTTATGATAATGGCGGAAATGGGATATACATTGTGTGTTAAAAGTGTAGGTGAACCCCCCCTTCCTTCAGCTCGAATTCAAACCGTGAGATTGAAAGAAATGTGTTTTGGGGTAAGGGCTCTAAGCAAGGAAGGTGAGTGTGTTATACCCCCATGGTTACGACCATGGACAACTTTTTACTTTTTAGTACCGTCGTTGTGCAGGAGCTTTATAAGGAGCAATTTTGTATGTGAAATGCGCCACACACCGAGTGCCGGAGAAGCTTAACCATCTCTCGGACACGGACATCGAATTAAACGGCTGCCTAGACGGAGCTGCACACACACACACGCATCTACACACACACCTTGCCGGCGCTGTCCCTTGGTCGTGACGTCCAAGTGCCTTGGAGAAAAGAATAGGTCACGAAAAGAACACCGCGGGCCGTGGAACCAGAGTGGAACGTTCACAAACTGGTTCTCAGAGACTCATCTCCTTAAATGACGGGTCTTATTTTAGTAGCAGTGACAAAATGGCATAGATTAGTGTGTTGACGATCACATGAGATGTATTTCCGCGTAAACAAAAACAATGGTTTTGGGTTCACTTCCTCTCTAATGTTTCATGCGGGACTTTCACACACGCAACCAAAGTCGGACATCCTCCGGATAATACCCGGCCGGGCTCCGAGGTGCAAAAATCCGGAGAATCGGAGAACCGGAGAATTCGCAACGGGCGAGTGGGCGTGTCGCCGACGAGTCGATGACGTTTCTAATCGCGCGACCGGCGCGAAACCGGGGAGTGCGGAGCGTAGCTGCTTTGTACTTTTTCTCTTCTTGCCTGTATTTTTGCGTTTTCCAACTTCTTTCTGCTTCCCACTCTCCGGTTGATATTGTCGAAATAAATGCAGTATCGATGTCACCGCAAAAAAAAAAAAAAAGAGTCAGCGTCACGGAGTTGGTCGCCTCATCTGCCGTCTTCGATGTGTTTTTTAACAAAACACTGCCGCTGCATACGTTCGCCGCCGCGTCCCTGCCTCCTACTACAGGCTCTGCCCGGGCGCCACCCCTCACCTAAAGCATTCGGAGTATCTCCAATACGCGTGAACACGATGAGGCTTATCTCCGGGTTGTGTGTCGCATGTGTGAAAGGGCGACTCCCGAGTTCATGTGTGAAAGGCATGTTGTCTTTGTCGTCACTAAATTAAATAAGGAAAAAAAACACGTGTGTTCACACCGACACGTAGAATATAAACCCCCCACGATGGCAGCACGATGGAAAACTGTCATTTACACATCGTCTATTGTTTTTGCCTTTTGGGGAAAGAAAAGCAACAACATTTTCTGCTCTAGTAGAATGAATCTGCACACGCACGCACACACACCAGGCCCCATTTGCACCAATTTGTGGAGCCTATAGTAGGCAAATTAGTAAACGACTTAAGTAACCTAAATAAATGTTGGGAAAAAAACAACCTAGGAAGCTAATGGGCTAACAATGATATGGTGGAAAATGTTTTTTTGATGGAAAACCATCTACAACCGGCTCTTAAACTACTTGGTTTAAGAGACGGGGAATCTACACAAGTATCTATACATATCTATATCTATATCTATATATATATCTATCTATATATATATAGATATATATATACAAGTTGAATACAGGACATTCAAAAAAAAAAAAAAATGTGAGGTCTGCAGTATCAATGAGTAAGGAAGGATGTCTGCAAGTATATATCTTGTAATGTTATCAGCCAACATTTTGGATAATAATAATTGACAATAGATTTCACCGGAAATTAACCCTGGGCAGTACAGGCTGGGAAATGTTTGGCTAGGATGAAGTGACAGGCGGTCTAGGCTTTAACCATTGGTTGTGTGCAGGCAGGTAAATGTTACTCACATTATGGCCAATTTTGTTTGTACAGTTGCTAGGCGACAGTGGAGCTGCTGAGAAACCGTCTGCTTGTGTATCTCCCCTCACCTGTCCTGCTGGCGACTCTTTTCTCTCTAGGTTTGCTCCTGTTTGTCCTTGACAGCCTCCCCCTCTTTACTCCATAACCCTGTTACCCATCTGTTCCACACCCCCCTCTTCTGTTTTCATCCTCTTAATTGTCAAACAACTCTCCTCCGTAGCATCTTCCCTTTGGATTCATCTTCCATAACCACCCTCATTTCACTTCCGCCACGTGTGTTGTGTTGCTGGATCAATGCTTTCCCTGTGCCTCTTCAGTGGTATTGAGTGTCTGGGTAGTGAAGGAGGGCTGCCGGCTTGCTGGTAACACGTAGGGGTCGTGTCGGTTCCAGCAACACAAGCAGATGGGCTGGTGTGGCGACACTGGCAGGGATCTCAACCTGCTCCGCGCCACCCGGCTGCTCCCTTCCAGCACTACCTCTCCTTATGCTCCCCGCACCCCCCCCCCCCCTCCCCTTCCCCTCCCTCTCACCCCTTCTTTCACCTAACTGCAGTGCTCCATTTACAGATCTCCTCTTCCCCTCTCTTACTTATCAGCTTTTCCACAGCCTAACTCTTTCAATAGCAAAGCTATACAACTCTGAATCCGCACACACGAGCGAGAGAATCCCGCGCACATCGCACATGCATGCAGCAAGGCACATGCACACGAAAACCCGCAGCCTTTGATCATCCAGACACATCTAATCGTGTGCCCTGCTGAAAACGGGAGGCAAAGATGATTTTGTCATTTAGAAACTCAAATCTGAAGTTAAGCTGGCAAACTAGCACTTTATACACACGCACACGCACACGCACACGAACACACGCACACGCACACGAACACACGCACACGCACACTCGCTGGGGCTAAGTGGCTGTCAGATATTGACATAAGCTCGTATGTCTCTAAGCACATTAAAAAATGGGTTCAGTTGTGTCAAACATTGCACTGCCGAGCTAGAAAAGCCGCCTTGGGAGATGAAGCCATGAAGGTTATGTTGTGAAAGGCGGGGAAGAGGAAACTACAGATTCTGGCTGTATGTGTGTTGCTGTGAAGATGAAAGAGAATAGCAACATTTTTAAGAAGATCATGCTCACACATTTTACTTTGTGTGAGTGGGAAGACACAAAACGTTTGAAATTAGCAATGAGCTTCTTATCCCTGGGGGGCTTTTAGTTGGAGAATATATATATTTTTTATTTAAATCTTTTGAAGTCACCTCAACAGATTGGTGTTGCCATCTGCTTATTTTATAGTTTTGCTTTGTATTACATTGCAATACAACAATAAAGTATTTGATCAATTAAATGTTTTATCAATTACTCTGTCATTCAAACCCTAGTTTCTAATTTGTTCTAAATTCCATGAATACCATATTTTTTTCTCTTTGGTGCCACCAAATGAAGCAGATTATTCTATCATCTAGCTGCAGGATCCACATCATATTCATCACTCCTGAGCCCTTTCCCATACAGAAACAGGATCTGCATTAACACTTCACTCTTTGGTTTCATAAAAGGATCGCCTTCCACCACCGTAGAACATCTTTAAGCATTATAACACTGCTTTATTTAGCAGCATCAAGCCGATACTGAACGGCTGGCAGTCTTGGTCCAGGCATCACATTTTGGGGACACCAAATGATCCTCCACTGATTGATGCAGAGATGCCATCTGTCTGACCCCACCTCACATAGCTACTTTGTTTAATGGCATGTGCTACTTAAAGAGTCCAACGACAATGCCAGCATTTAGCTTTCTTCTGGGTTATATGTGAAACGTAGCTTGTAGTGCTGATTATAATCACTCGTCTATTTTGTCACAATCACAATTATGTTAATTGGAGTTTTAGGTTATTGCAAAAGAATACATAGAACTGTGCTTGTCTTGTTATTGGTTCGGCTGCCTGACTGCAGCCCAAGTAGGACATTAGCATCAGCTAACTGCCATCGGCTTTAACTGGCACTATTATTCGTGGTAATATTAGCAGGATCACATGGGCCAGAGGGGTCTGTGCAGAGATTGCAGTGCTGGAATGCTGTGTGTGGCACTGGAATGCAGCTGGCTTTGGCAGTTTTGTGTGTGGTTAGCACTGGAATGCAGCTGGCTTTGACGATTTTGTGTGTCATTGGCACTGGAATACAGCTGCTTTGGTGGTGTAGAGTGAGGATAGCCCAGGATTCAGTTTAGCACACTTGGTGGATTAGCTACCGCACAAGCTGTTGACTTTCTGCTCCCTCTCGGCTAAGACTAGCTGGGTGTGAATAGTGCTATGCTTAGTACAGGAATGT
>JAOPJO010000154.1:16574093-16587691 GCA_027123675.1 Molva macrophthalma
TATATACACACACACTTTTTAAAGCAGTTGTTTGAGGTTTATGTGCTGAATAGTTAAAATAATGTGTGTGTGTGTGTGTTTCTGTGAGGTGGTTGTATTTACAAGAGTGAGTAACTATGGTTCAAAATACAATATTTATGAGGTTCATGTTTCTATATATGTATTTTGGTTTCATTATCAAACATTATCCAGCCTTTTTTTACTCCATTTTGTCTCATATTACATTGATGCAACAAACACTATTGGTCGATTTTGTAAACATGCACTGCAAGCGTTTCATTCCTATACACATCATGCATAAAAGATGACAGTCTAGCATCCACCAACAGACTGAGCTCAGCAGCTGACTAGTGATCAGATTGTTTGGGAAAATGGCTGACTGTACCTATTGTGTGATATCTAATATGTGTTGTGGAGAGTGTGATGGAAGTGGTGAGCTTTAATCATCGTGTGACTGTGTGTTTTCTAGGATTGCCTTTGCTCTTCTTCCCTCCACATGCCTCGCAGAACATATTCCCACAACATTTTGCAAGCGACTACGATAATCCAACCACATCCGAGTGCCGCACCAGTGCTGTGAAAACTAAAAGCATTTTCTTTTTTGAATAATTGACTTTTTAGACATGCCTGTGTGCAAACACATTAATAATATGAAAGCCTGAATGTGCTTCAATAGCTCTTCATTTTGGCATTACATCCTGTTTTGATGATGAATAAAATATGACTGCCATAAAAATGTGGTCCTATAGAGTGCCTTTACACTGTTATGAGCCATTGTTTGAGTGAATTAGTGTTCATATCGGGTCTAGTGGGGTTATGCTAGTTGTTAAAATAGCACTTTATGCTTTTAACTCAGTAAGGATACTTTTTTTTTAACAAAACAGGCCATCACACTCCAGCATGATTTGCTTGTGCTGTCTAGCAAGAGTCTTATACCTGTTGGCTATTAAATTCACTTCCTGTAGCGTGATTGTTTCCATTTAGACACACACCCTTTCTTGAGTGTAAAAGCAGCATTCTTTACCATCACGCAGAACATTAACCGTGGATCAATACATGGCTCATTAGGCCTTACACTCGTGCTTTGTTCCAGATCAATCAAGGTAATGAATACAAATGGTAATATATACGGTTCTACTGGCAATCCTTTGTTTTGAGAATTATTTTTCGCTGACTTTGAATGTTAATGTGAACTTGGCTGCAGCGAAAGGAATAATATTCTTGAAAGACTTTCAAGTTCAAAAGCATCCGGCCTGACATATTTCCTTCCACCTTGGTCCTTACTTCAAAGGAAAGCACGCACATCTGCTTCGCACCGCTAGCTTAGCAAGGTGCCGGCTGAGCCCTTCCCATTCAACAACCAGTGAGATGTCTTCTTGAAATATTAAAAAGGTAGGGGCAGGGTTGTGGTCAGGTTGCCATGTCTAAGTTGAACTTAATTCAGTATGGAAGAGATAAAAGCTCCTCTTGCAGGGACTGCAAATGAAAAACCATCGCGTATGCGTTCACATATTTTTTTTTCTTGAGTTGGCATATTTTATTCAGAATTCAGACCTCTTCAATGAATTCAAAAAAGGTGCTGTGTAAAAAAGTATTCCATGAATTAAACATCTAATTAGCATAGACTTAAGGTATGGACGCTTTTCTGGTCGGAAATCCTTCAAGACAGTCCTTGTGTTTCCCTTCATTCCCTGATTGTTCAGAACACGCAGTGACAACGGACCACACTACTATGGATTATAAGGACTGTTCTATTTTTCACCCTGCAGTGAATAGGTGGAGTAGGCACTCCCTCTAGACATTTCCACACTGGGCCGTCAGACTGGGACAGATGTGAACGGCTGGGTGTGAAATAATAATTTATATCAACAACCAAATACATCTTTGTACAGATTGTGCTGAATCAAGCTGTTCAGGAGAACCTTATACATCTTCTTTCTACGGTGGAACCTGAAAGCACAAGCTTTCATTTCATCTTGTTAGAGTCTGGAGAGAATCCAGCTGTTTGGACAGTGTTGACGTGCCTCACGCATTACTATAAATACACATCCAACCCTCAGCCAGGACCCAGACTGACTAAGTGTGATTTTGCTTCAGACCTGTGGAGATGCGAACACACACTCAGAAAGTGGACAGATATAAGTCTGTGTGTGGAAGCGGGCCAATCGAGGAGCGAGAGAACTCACACGCCAGTGTGAGTGACAGTAGAGATAGTGCCAGTAAAAGGAGGTGGAAGCGATAGGAGTATGAAGACGAATACAAATAATAGAAACTGATATATGATGAACAGGGCAGTGTATAAACTGTCTCTCAGCAGTGTTTCATCACGATAAAATAGTGACCAATTATAATTGTATTTTTAATTATCCAATGCATGCATTGCTCAGCAATCACTAGTAATTACATTACTAGTGGCTTTAGTAGGCCGTTGAACCAAAGTATTTACATTTTTATTAGCGGTCTGAAAGTGGAAATGGAAACTCCTAAGGGCCTTAGGACACCATATGAATTCATCTTAACTAGCTTTCCTGTAGCTAGGATGTGCTGTCCCAATTACACCCAGGTTAACTGGTGTCCTCCTTTCTGCACCACAGCAGATTCAGGGAAGGGGGGGGGGGCAGGGGGAACACAATTAGAAGATTGTAAGTGGATAATGCCTTCAGGTAAGGGAATAATTGGGCCCAAGGGGAGTGCAAGAATTTGTCTGTGTCCATGAGGAAAAGGTATTAAGAGTTATTCCCTGGGAAGAGAGGCGAGCCCTGAACCTATTCGCCCCTCATAGCATCAAATAATATTGTAATACTGTGGTAGAGGCCCATTTATAGTTGGTGCTCCCACACTGCATCTTCACCACACCTACAGTGTGGAGAAGAGAAGTTAAGGAACCATCAACAGGTTCTGGAACGCCTTGGGCAAAACGAAGCTGGTCCATGGATAGGACGTGCACTTGGCTTCAATATTCAACCTGTAAGAATAGTCTTGACTAATTTGGCACTATATTCAAGCTCCATCACACCTCCCTCCTCCATTCCAGTGTTTTTTATTGAATGGTTAAGTAAATCTTAGCAGATGGCTAGTGATTCTCTGCCCTTTTTTACTTTCTATGCATAAATCAAATGCAGCAATTATTAACTACTGTATTGTCCCACATCTCCTGCCTGGCTTTGTCTCAGAAAGCACTCAACGCTGAGCAGTGGCAGATGATTGTGAATGATCGTTTTATGTGTGCCTTAAATTGTTCCTACGTCTCCTCCAGCTGCCTCTGTCTCTCTCCCTGTACATCCATTAACATATCTCTAGCATTACTTAAGTAGCAGACTGCTATAATTATACCGAAGCGCTGTTAAACTGCAGCTTTTATTACTGCAGGTTCCCCTGTCTTCATCTCATTCCCAGAAACCCCTCAACCAACTCTTTTTCTCCGTCTTCACCTATCCTTACACACTTCCATCTGATCAATAGGTGAGTGGCTTTATAACTACTCAGGGCTCTGAATACCTGTGTTTCTAATGAGCCAAGTGGGTGTTCACTCACAGGCCTTTCCTTTGGCCCAAACAGGTCGCCTCCGCTCGCATGCTTACACGCCCACACACACACTGGAGTAATTGAAAACTATACGAGGCAAGCTTGTCTTTGGATCTCCTAGTCTTGTAATGCCATCATGACATTCGTTAATTCATCTTCACAATCCCCCTAGAAGGACTCCCATCGGCTCATAGAAGGAGACGCATAGAGTCATCTTACCATTCCCATCCATAGTTGAGCCATTCCACAACCAGCGAACAGTCAATATATCCATTTCCATTCATTCATCAAACAAGGCAGCGAGGTTCCAGTTTTCTGATTATCCCCCCCCAGCATTCTTGACCAGCGCTTAATCAATTTAGAGTGATCTGCCATCCAATAAACCACCCTATGCATTTGTCCACCCAGTCACTAACACTCATTTAATAATTGTAATCAGTGGAGCTGCCCAGCCCAGGTACCTACCGGTTGTCAGCTTTTCCCCGTCCCGCCACTCCCACTGGAAGAGGTGGGCTAGGGGGTAGCGGTTAGGCGGGCAAGTGCTTCCAGGTGCTGACGAAGGCGGTGGGGATGAGGGAGTAAGGCACGGTGGTGATGGAGCTCCAGCTGTCCCCCGTGGGGTCGTAGCAGTCCAGGGTCTTGCAGCGCTGCGTGCCGAAGTAGCCGCCCACCACGTACAGCTTGTTGCCCGACGCCACGGCGTGGCAGCTCATGCGCTTGGAGGTCATGTCCCCCACGCGCGACCACTGGGTGGTGTCACAGTCGAAGCGGTAGGCCGAGGCGGCGGTGAACTCCGTGTCGCCGCCCATGATGAAGATCTGGCTGCCCAGCACGGCCGCCGCCGTGTAGCGCCACGGCTGCGGGCATTCCGCCGCGATGCTCCAGCGGTTGCCGACGGGGTCGTAGCACTGGACCTGCGGGCGGGTCGGTAAGTGGCGATTATGACCCGAGACAAAAGTTCGCGCCCCCCTTCGCTTCACTCTGTATTTAGCGATTTAGTTGAGACGAAACGCAAGTGGAACGGACACACACAACAAACAAACAAAAACTCGAACTGGATGAACTGGAAATGAACTGGAAATCTGAAGTACAATTTGAAGCCTTGTTGGAGACCGTTACCATGGAGGCGCTGTTTACGTTTTGCAAAATTGTCTTTTTGACTGTTTTAAGAGGACGAGGCTCACCTTGGAGGCCTTGTCCCTGTGGATGGTGGTGCCTCCAAACACAAACAGTTTGAGCTTGGCGCTGACCACGGCTGCGTTGCTGACTCCGTCTCTGAGTGGAGCCATCATGGTCCACTTGTTGGTGAGCGGATCGTACCGCTCCACCTGCAGACATTAGAGTAGCAGCCTTTTTCTATTTTTTGCTATTGTCGTATTATCTTATTAGTATTTACTTAAGTAGCACAATTTCACACTCACACTAAAAAAAAATCAGCAACACCAAGAGGAAAAATATCAGCAAGACCAAGTTTCTACTTCAGTGTATGATGCTACATATAATGTATTCTTAATACCTGCTTTAAGGAGACGGAGGGCGAGGCAGGGAATACACCCGCTATAGCCGTGTGTCCTCCTACAACATATAAACTGTTTTCCAGCTCTGCGGAGCCATGGCCGAACCTGTACAGTCAAGAGATGCAAACAGGCTCTGTTAAACAGGAGGACAAATAGCAACCAATACAGCTACTTGTGTACACACAGATGTTCCTTCACACAGCACAAGCACTTATTATGCAAAATTGAAAGCATTTAACAATGTTTTGCGCTGAACTGCTGGATTTCGGAAGTCATTAAGCAAACTATAGCTTATTTAAAAAGGACAAAAATGTGTTAACATTCTATTGTATAGTGTCAGACATGTCAATCAAGCAAAATAATATGTGCTGAAGTGAGAGCATACATTAAGTAAGATAATAATAATAATAAGTAAGAGCAGAGGTGCGTCACCTGGCTATGAGCATGGGTGCCCCCTTGGACCACTCCTCGTGAACGGTGTCATAGATCCACACGTCTTTGGACACACCGTTCTCAGAGCCCCGCCCCCCTGTGACGTACACCTTGCAGCCGATGGCGCAGGCGCTGAACTCCTTCCTGGGGCTGGGCAGGTCGGCCTTGGGGATGATCTCCTTAGCTTTGTGGTCTACCTGAAAGCAGGTTAGCATACCTGTCCAACACCTGCATTGCATCCGACTTTCCATGGCTGTGGCTATTCAATGTATTTGTGTATATATACAGACTCCTTTATGTTATGTTTCAAACTAACTCTTGGCTGTGCAGTTTGGAAATTGAATCATGCACATGAATGTATATTATGTACCTTAAGACCCCTAGGAGAGAATACAATTGGCACATTTGTGGAATGTTACAGATGGACTTGACAGTACATACATAAATAAATTCAGTATAATTGGGCCTAATCTTTTTTTCAGGCCTGCTTAAAGAATATATAAACACAAACATAAAAGCCCAGAAAGCTTCTTTTCAATGTGCATCCGGGTTTACAGTGCAAGAGAAACTCTTCTCTTCTCAGGGGACAGAGCTGTGTGTTTGCAGCCTGACCTTGTAGGCTAAATGACTTGGGTGTTAACGCCTCATTAGGTTTGAATTGAGGAGAAAATTCACAGAAGGTGAACAGAAGGAATGAGAGCAGGATGGTGTCTTCAAGGTTAGAAGCCAGGTTTGAATATATAACTATGCAAATAAACAATATTCACTGGTCCCCACGCCAACCCCTCCCATGTTTTCTCTTGACGATGTATTCATTTAGACAGTTTTATCTCAAGTGACTTAGGCAGTGCTTAGGCATCCTGTTCAAGGATGACTACAGTCTTTGAGGACACTGGGGATCAAACCAAGTACCTTTCACCTGTGATTCGAACACCCTAACCATCACACTGTCCTGTCCGTGTGTCTGTGTGTGTGTGTGTGTGTGTGTGTGTGTGTGTGTGTGTGTGTGTGTGTGTGTGTGTGTGTGTGTGNNNNTGTGTGTGTGTGTGTGTGTGTGTGTGTGTGTGTGTGTGTGTGTGTGTGTGTGTGTGTGTGAGAGAGAGAGAGATGGGTTAATATGACAAACTTAAATTAATTAGCACACTTTCTATTCTTTGGTCAGTATACCAACAACTGAAACACCAAATCTGAATACACACTCTGTCAACACCGTGTGTATATCTGTATGGAAGGAGGGAGGCATAATGTATGAGCTCTCAAGAACTTGTTTTGATACATCTGGCTGTCTATACTTTAATTAAATGAATGCCAATCCATAGAACACACGCCTGTCACAGCTGACCTGCTGTAGCCCCTGTATTAAACAGCCACTCCTTGATTTATATTTCCCATCTCCTCTCTCTTCAAGTCTGCTTCAATAACTCAACATGACCATTTAAAACTATTTGTCACAATGACACCCACGCCACATCATGTTGATGCTTTTATACATGATGAACTGTCCAAAGTTTTGTTTGGGGGCCTGCTGTCACTTAGCGGTATGTTGTTTCCAGACGTGTGAGCCAACCAATTCCTCCGAAAAAATTGTCTGCAAAATGAATCATCACCTAATGATGATAATGCATTCATTCAATATCAATCACTCTAACAGAAACAAAAAAAAAAGAGAACATTGACTTAGGAATAGGTAAGAGTGTATACAAGAGGTGAACAGAGAACCCTTGACACACACACACACACACTTCACCTGCTCCTCTTGTCAGCCATGACCAGCTCCTCACAGGCCACGGCCTCCAGCAGGCACTCCGAGGGCAGCAGGGCCAGCCTGATGCCCTTCAGCAGCTCAGGCAGGTTGTGCCGTCGGCCCTCCAGGTCAAAACGCACCCACCGCAACACTGAGTTAAACACCACCTGTGTGCACCACACATGGACACATTCAAAAGATTCAGTGTGATTACCCAAGGCAAAACCTGACAAGTCTCATTGAGGTTGTGGTCCTGACCCTTTTATGATCTTGCATTTCTTCTATAATATTCTTTACTATTAAAATTAGGTTTTGTTAAAGCCTTGACAAAAGCCCACAGTCTGGCTCTGTTAGTCCCACTATCACCTGTCTCAAGAAGATAAAGAATTGGGGGACACACTACTGAAGACAAGAGACCAGACAACAGGTCACCGTCCTACCTCCAGTTCCATACTTAGAATCCACATTAACACATTAAACACGGATCCACATCACGAGTTTCCTGCTTCATTTAACAAACCGCTCTGCACCTAGGCACAACCAGCTCAACAAGCTCTTTCAAAACCAAACAACATGCTTGCGAGTAGTTATCATCTCAAAAATCTTAATCTCAGAAAAAAAAGCTTGACAACATCTCATCTCCCCAATGTGGTCTCCTTCTTAAAATCCCCAGCAGGAGTTTCTTTAATCTAGTACATTTTTTAAAATGTACGTCTAGGACTCAACAGCAAGAAAACATACAAAACGAAAATGCGTTGTTTCCTTTTGCAGCACTGGCTCATTAAACTACAGCATTGGCTAGGAAATCCCCCTGATCATTCATGGACATGTTCTCCTCTATTTTGAGACATTAATCACCCATCAAGCCCCAGTCATCTGCAACATCTCATCCAATGAGAGTCTGCTCGCCCCCCTGCTGAAAAGCATTGCACAGTAGGAGGTCTGCTCAGCTGCAGAGCCACAGTGGAGAAATATCCCAGACATGCCAGACTCTAAGCTCCTTTATCGCTTTGTTATTTAATGCCTCCAGGTTGTTGACAGTATAGAATTTATCGTTGAAATGAATGAGCAATTTCAAGCTAGCTGGTTACTTTGGAGAAAACCAGATGGCATAATTACAGCAAACAAAGACAACCCCCAGATAACAGAATAGTTCACAAGAAGGAAAGGAAGTGGGAGGTTTAAATAAGACAGAAGCAGAAAGAAAAAGGGGAAAAAAAACAAATAGGTGACTGGATGACCTCTTCATCTTCAATCTCAAGTTCATCGCTTAGGATCAGCTCCAGTAGTTTTTCTTTAGACAGGCTGTAGAATTCCTCAGATTCCAGGACCTGAAAGTAAAATGAACTTATCAAAGATAAAGCTGGTTAATGCTATGCTGCAGCTATGGCTTCAACCCATTAAGCTTATGATGTAGCATTTGTAGGATCGATGTATTGCCAGTGCAACAATAGTAGGGGCTGAAAATGGGCATGAACATGAGCCGCACTAAACTGAGCAAAAATGTATTATAATTGTAAAACTGTATGTACTAAATACTTAAACTGGCCAATTGTATAACACTCTTATATGCCTCTGCTTGTGTGGATTAATATATAAAGAACTATGCAACAGATGCAATATATTTAATACAATTTAATTTTGTTGGCAGGCAGGAAAAAAGCACAGCTAAGCAGCAGCATCAATCCAATCACCCTTATTAATATAAAGTTGGAACGGTCGATGGGGATTTGGAAACGGAACAGTAAATTCTCCCTCATAATTTGTCATTCTCTGATTAAGCTCTGCGGCTTTTTGATTGGCACCGACAACAGCGTATTCTCTAGATTATAAACAAGCAAAACTTCACAGAGTAAACCAGCCACGTAGCAAAACAAGGAGTGTTTTCAAAGATTGGGGGAAGGGTATTATTTTTCAAGTTTTGACAGACGTGAAGTCGCTTTGAGCTCTGCCTGCATAAGTCTCCATTACCGTTTCGTAGTGCACCAGACACATACGCCACGACAGCTCATACAGCCTCTTGCACTGGTGTGCATCCGACAGCAGCATCATGCCCAGGCAGTTAGACGAGTGCAGGTTCTTCTCCAGGAACTCTGCGGCTGCGTCGCGGATGTCGTGGAACTGCAGCATGTCTCCGGCCTCCAGCAGGGACTCTGCGTTCTCCTCGTTGATGATGATCCTTGAGGAATACGCAAAGTCCAGCAGCAGCTCCAGCACCTGAGCCGGGGGGGGGGGGGAACAGTTGGATGAGCCCTCCCGTTTAGCAGCAGTAGTCAAAAATATCTACAGGTGTTAGCTCTCAGCAGATGGTGATTACACTTTGCAAGTTTCGTGCAAATTAGTTCACACACCGCGGATCAAAACAGACAGTGGTGGTGTTGATGTTGATCATAGTACCTCAGGATGTATGCTATTCCGGAAGTTGACGTCACTGTCAAGACTCTCTCGCAATCCTCCACTGAACATGGCCTCAAAGTAGCGGCTGCAAGCCGCAAGGACGGCCCTACGTAGAAACCGACCAGGAGAGTTCATTACGAGGACTGTGATTTTTTGTATGATCAAATTCCTTGGTATTAGGTCAATGCACTTCTTTCATGTGTTGGTGCCCTTTAGGGAAGCACACAACAACAACACACAAGTCAGACATTGTGATTGACCACAGGAAGGTAAAAGCATCACTCTATCTGCAACAACTCAACCTGAAATAATTTGCATCGTGGAAAAGCGGCTGACACGTGCCAACGGTCCTGTTTGTCAAGATCTTTAGGTGACAACATTAAGTCACTCACACAACTAGGAGTCTGCCTCACCTGTGGCAGGGAAACGAGCGTTCCCCGGCCCACAGCGTCACGTCTGTGAACATGCACTGTTTCCTCAGCATGTTGAGGTGGGTCAGCACGCTGTCTGGGTGCGACAGCTTGTGGAACAGCGAGATGTTCATGGAGCCCGTGCTGGAGCGGGACTTCCTGTTCTCGTGCACGCTCACTGACATGGTGGCCTCGCTAGGCACCTCCAGGGAATCGCTTGGAACAATCTCTCCCACTAAACACGGTGAACGAAACAGAAACACAATCCAAACCAAAAATATTACATTTAAAAAAAAAAAAGGACAGGGAACAGGTTTGGCCAACAGTAGGAAAACTACTTTGGGATTCCAGATGATTCCTCAAGCATCAAAATAAAATAACACAAAATTACTTCATTCATCATGCATTTAAACAAGGAAGTAGTAATTAAACAAGTACTACAGTATACAGAATGTACTCCCTTCTACTCACTTGGGCTAAAGTCTCTCACTGGAAGACTTCCTGGTGAGAAAAGTAAAACGAGAACATTTAAAAAAAAGTTATATTTCAAACATCAGACATGAAGACAAAGAGTAAACACTGCATTTTCCTTTAATCATACAGAAATAAAGAACAGAATATAATGGCAATGCCTCCTTAACTTTCCTGTATCAACTACCAAAAACAAAATAATGCCTCAGCTGTGTAGTTACTGTGTAGACATTTCATTAGGACCCCTGAAAACGTCAGCAGCGATAATAGGCTAAACACCCAAGCACACTCCAAAGACATTAAACAGTTGTTGTACTTCAGCATACACTGGGTTATACAGCCACCCTAATCCCAGGTGTATAGCTTTGCCTGATCATTAACGAATAACTTTATCTTGAGCCTTTTGCAAAGACTTGTAAAGTGCTCGTAAAAGCGCTTCATAACTAGGCCAGTAAATAGTCAACACGTCTTAAATTAAACATTAACATAGAAAATAATAGAAAATCAAAAGTGTACATTATACATAATTCAATGTTTTTCTTTCTTTTGAAAGCTTTTGTATCAGAAAGATACAATAGATGGAGGCATGATTCAGGAAAATGTTCCACTTACTGGGGCACAACTGTTCTGCCATGAAACAAACACTTTTCATCACAAGGCCACAGGGCAGAGGGGGAACCAAAGGCTCCGTTCACACTGCAAGCCTTAGTGCTCAATTCAGATTTATTGCTCAGATCCCATTATTAAATCACATTTTTTAAATGTGTCCAGTATCAGATTTCAGTGAGGACACAGCACTGGCGGACAGAAGTAAACACAGAGTTGATAAGCCAAAGAATTTGTGAGCAGATAACAATGGCTTTTTGTGGAGTAATGGCTGCAACTTTTGTACGGAAATGTGTGGAAGCGGAGTCAGCAATAGGAGTGGTGAGATTCTGACGTGAATGGTTTTTATTGACCGAGTGACTCTCAAAGGGCAGAATTTGTATCAAATGTCGATCTAGAGTGGTGTAAAAGTCGCATGAATTCCGATATGACTGTTCAGACTGAGGTCGCCTTGCAAAAATCTGACCGGTGTATGATTTAGGACCACATATGAAAGTGGCCCCAATCAGAATTGAAAAGATCAGATTTCTTGTGATTTGTCCTGTTAACACTGTTATGACAAAAAAACGGATCTGAGTCACATTTGAGCAAACAACTAATCGGATTTTGGCCACATTCGCATGCAGTGTGAACATGGCCAAATAGGAAGGCCAAGACACACCTCTGTCCTGTCCGTCTTGTGCTTCATCTGAGCCCTCTCAAATCTTTCTCTACCTCAGTCTCTCTTACTACATCCTCCCTTGTCATTGCCATGTCATCTCTTGCGGTTATTTCTTATTTTCTTCATTGTAGCCAAGTCAACATCCTTTGAACAGTATGGTGTGGCATTCATTCAAGCAGTACTCCTCTAGCCTCTCCTATACATTGCTCTTCGAGGTTCGAGAATGCTGCTGCAGGTCTTGTAAGGACACAAGATCAACTCTCCCAAATCATGAATTATTAAAAAGGCAGAATGTTGGAAAACACAGCAGCAGGCCTGAAGCAGCGCTGGAGTCCCAGATGTGTTGCCGACAGCAACATCAAGCGCCCCCCACCCCATACCAAAATATCGCAGCTTGAAGATACCAGATTCCTAAATATTGGGACTAAACATAAGAAGGACGCTGTATTGAATGTTTATTGCCTCTGATGTATTATCTTGACCAGTTGCGGTTGGGCATTAGAACTCTTTAAATTCCTCAATTCTCTCATTTTGTTCAGTGGAGAGGCATACTCGTCATTTTTTCGGAGGGGTGGGTGTGGTATGGTTCACATTGTTATACGGCAACACAGCGCTCTGTTTTGGCTCCTGGGGAATTAAACTGCTTGCTGTGGCCAACAGGAATATACTTATCCATAGCCTAGCATCCCGCAGGCCATTATGGAGCTCTTGGCCCTATTCATTAGGACATATCATTTGATTAGGGCAATTGTGTGGGACAACGGAGTGGTCACTCAATGCACATTGAACAGCAAGGAACAGACCAATAAGACACAAACATTCACTTAGCTTTTAAATTGTTTTGTCTTAAGCATTATAAGGCTTGCTTCATCATCCTTTTAACATAGCCATGAATACATAGCTGGAGATTAGGATTTAGAGTTACATTTCCGACAAAATGGGATATATTATTGAAGCAATAGGACGATAGGGATGATTTGTCATAGATATTTTCTCAAAGAGTAAGCAATAGAGAGCTGGGCATAAAATATTCTCAGTAAGTCTTGTAAAGTCAGTTTTAAGAAATTTAGTCATATGGGAGTTTCTTTGTTTTCGTACACATTTTGTTCCCTGTATTCTGCAGCCTTATGATCACATTTGCTATAGCCTGATTAAAAGTCAGATTTGTTTCCCATATCCGCAATCAGTGTTTGGTTTATACATTTCCAGATCGCTGGAGTTCAAGAGTGGTTGTTATAATGGGAGACAAGTTAATCATTGGTAAAACACAATAAGCTAAATAAATCTACAGTGTGAATACAAAATACAATATCAGCAAATCTGATAATAGGAACCATAAAGTCATATGAAGCCATACCCAACAAAAGATGCATCTAAGCCTTACAAATTCTGTTGAACTAACAAAGCAAGAAAACACATGCTCTGCCAGCCGTAGACGTGAATGAAACCCAGATACAAATATACACAATCCATGATGACATTGCAGTAACATTACATGATAAAGGTTTGGAAGCCCCTGACACGGGTCTATTGTTATGCCTCTGAAAAGAGGAAGACTTCTTTTGGCTGTGAGACAGCAGGACATAAACAAACCAGGCTACAAAGAGATTAAGGAAGAAAAAAAAACACAACAAAGAGCAGTTTCAGCAAATGCTGCTGTTTGTTTGTCTGCCAGCCTGTGCGATTGTGTCTGTGCTGGTAGTGTGTGTGCATTTGCTGACATGCTGCTTTTCGGGCCAGGGGGCAGCACTGGGTTATTTGAGGCTGTGTGTGTGTGTGTGTGTGTGTGTGTGTGTGTGTGTGTGTGTGTGTGTGTGTGTGTGTGTGTGTGTGTG
>JAOPJO010000154.1:16589954-16604388 GCA_027123675.1 Molva macrophthalma
TGTGTGTGTGTGTGTGTGTGTGTGTGTGTGTGTGTGTGTGTGTGTGTGTGTGTGTGTGTGTGTGTGAGAGAGAGAGCGAGAGAGGATGAGTACATTAATACAGAAGAGGGTCCCCTTTGTAGAGTAGGCTATGTCAGCAGCTTTTACTGTGTGAGTAGTGTACCAAGGTCACATTTAAAGTTGTGAGCTGTGTATGAGCATCGTCCTATCTTAACTTTTAAATTGTGAGTGGTGTAGGGGTGTATTGGGGCCAATAGGCCCCAATATGATCAACAATCACAATCATTTCCTTTCAACATGAATTGTATGAGGTTAGGTATGAGGTTATTTAAACCAACCCTAAATAAGTGTTGCAACCAACAGTTAATCAAAAGCAGACCCAGAGAGAAACCTCTCCTTTAATCACGATTAAAGGGGACTGTCAGTCTGCCATGTCAATCACCAGTTGGCCATGTCACTGTGGGCTGAACCACTGTGTGTTGCCAAGGAACAGATGTAGGCAAGAACATCTTGTCTTTGAAAATAGCCTTTGCTCTCTTCCAAACGTATGGCTGTCCTATTTGTCAAGGGTAAAAGCTAGACATTGGCCTGATATTCATAAAGACAATATAGCAGCAGGCCACAGAGTCAAAATCCTTAAATCATTTTTGTTTTTGGGTTTGTTATCATTTGTTCAGGCTTAATCAACCTGCTAAAAAACACTGGGGTATTGACTTATATTGTATTGACAGCTAATCAGCTGACCTCAAGATTTTTGTGGGGGGAAATGTTTCCCACAAGAACGGAAAGGGTCAATTACATTTTTGTTAACAGTTATATGAACACCCTAATCGAAGATAGAAGCCAAGATACACGTAATATGGGACATATTTAAAGTATTTAATATATTACAAATATTTAAACTTTTTTTTTTTAAAGATTTATGAGGTGTTGTGTTAATCTAGTGTAATGACTTAATGGTTGGATTTCTCGTATTCTTTGAAAATAACTGGCCACCAGGATACCACTGCATCACCAGCTTTACCACCTGTAAGGACTGATCATTCCAGCGCTTTGGCTATTGATTTGTTTGTTTGAGCTGACAGCTAATCAATGATGCTCCGTAACACTGGAACCATCCGTAAATCGTAAATACGTCCCAACAGAAATCGCCCATTTAAGCAATGTACTTGGTAAGAAGTACCATGTGATGTATTTAGGCATGCATCAAGTTGCCTAAATAGTTAGTATTGTCAGATATTTCACTACATATGGACGTAGAATCAAAATGTTATCCATCTCAGAGACTCGTGAGTGCATTTACCCTACAGGGTTTCAAAGTGTATATGGAAGCCAGCCAAATGCTTACAACCTTTAGGCAATAGTTTGTCTGCTTTTGTTCAGACAGTAAACATATAACGCATTGCCGTACATTGACTTAATAGGTAACTTAGATGTACTGTTGGATGTATTTAGAGAAGGACCTCTTTTGATGTGTGTGAGCAGGTACAGGTTTCTGTTGGTTTTAATCACTTTGTAGAATACTTAAAGTAGAGGACAACTGATCTAACGTTACACATGTAAAACAATATCATCGCGGTAGTATAGACACTTAACAGACACTTAAGTGCAAAATACTTCCGATTGTGGCTAACAAATACCAATAACGTTACCCATTTAAAACGGAGAGTTGTGTCAAAACACTAGACTCTGGTTAGCATTCACTAGCACGCAAGCTAAAGACAAGTTCCGATTGTTTCGCATATCGTCAACAATAACATCCCAACGCTCATCCGACGTCCTTGGAAATTATGGTAAAAGTAACCTGGTCCATTGCAAGTTGTCGGAGGCGAAAATAGAAGAGCATTTCCATAAATACCGAGCAACTTTTCTCAAGAGCGAGAGTCATGGTAATGCTCAACTTTAATGACAATGAGCAGAATGAGTCGAGTCTATCGAACCCCTAAATATGAGCAGAAAATCCCTAATAACAAGGGGAGAGTTGTACATTTGAAGGTAGAGTTAAAAAGTAAAAATGTCTAAGTTGTGTAACGTTAATGGAAAATGCCTAAGTTCTTTAATGGGCGAAATAATGCATTAAGATGTAGGAAACGTTAACTGTTAACGGTAAACTCTTGACAACAGTTAATCTTTAGTCCTAAAATGAAATACACTGTACATTCCTCCGTGTATAAAGGACATAAGTAATGAAGATATACTCACATCAATTGCGTTTTTCGCGTAAAATTAAATCCAATTAATGTAAGACATCTGGCTATCAGTGAAAAAAAATGTATCCCAGATAACTAAAAGAACGTCTATCTGCCAGTGTTCGTCTGACTGGTTTTGGGAGAACGCTAGAAATTGCTCAACAACGACCAACCAGTGGATTTCGGTTTAGCTCTGACTGACGGCTATCTGGCCAGTACCAAATGTCGATTTCATGCTAATCTAGTCACAAGCCAATAGAATATGTTTTTCGAAAAATAAGGTGGGCCTTTGCGGATTCATGTCGCGTGATGGACGTTTGGTTGACCTATCACGTGGACTTATTTTATGCAAATAAACTCATTAAAATATTGCTTTTTATGGTAGGCGTAATTTTAACAGATCTTTAAACCAATTGAGTACACAGGGAATAAGTGCTTATGGCGGTAGCAAAACAATAGCACGTTGACTCAGGGAAGTAACGTAGTGAGGATCTGCAAATCGCTTAAACATGGTAAATATTTCTACAGCGTAATAGCTAACGATATCACAATAAACCTCGACTTATCGGCTGTCAATTCGAACGATCAATGGTGCCCAAAGGATTAGATTTGAAAAACACTTTGAAAAACAGGCAAAAACCACAAAGGGGCGAGTAATGAGACCCGATCGCTTTATAAATGTAAATCTCGTTAAATGTATTGAAACCATTTTTAAGTCTTTGTCAATTTATTATGGCTAATATATACTATCCAATATCGCCCCCTTGTGTGCAGGCTCCCCTATCCCCCAAACACACGAAAATGAAAACACATTGATACAAACATACACTAAGCTTGCAATGTGTATTTATTGACGATGACACAGACAAGGCACATTGATGTCAACCCATATGGATGGATGTCTTTCGTGCATATGTGAACCATAGCTCGTCAAGTCGTCTATACTTATATTAATTCAGCCGACAAGTTGATGGGCATGTCCTACAACGACGACGGCCGCCGCTCAGGAACGTCGGAGTAGACCACAACTGGATGTCACCCGCTTTCCCCAATTTGTTGCGAAACCCTCTGACATCCTCTATATTGATGCTTTGTGCGGCAATTCAAATCTCTTCTCGTAAAGCCAGAAGCAGTTCCTTCTTGAGACAGACAATTTAACAGACAATGTGACAGTCAGACAGGAATAACTGCAAGTTAATAGGTGGGAGTGTGTCTATATTCCCAGACCCAGGGTTGTAAGTTCCCAAGATCCTAGTTCCTAAATTACAATATGCTGTTAGCACACATTAACCCTCCAATTTGTTCGGGTCAAATTTGACCCGTTTCAAGTTAAAATATTTCAAAAATATTATTCCGTTGTTTTTTTTTTATTAGAAGAAGCCTTTTTTATATAATTTGTATGTGTTTTTTTTATTTTTTTATTTTGAAGGTGAACACGTTCTTAGGAACACAGTATGGTCCTGTGGAACATAATGACCCATATAGGGAACTGGAACGTAGTAAGGAAATGCAGCCAATGCAATGTTATATTTTGTTCAGCGGTTGTGGTCTAATTTCTGTACATAACAAAACATTGCCATTTATTTATATTTCTCCATTTTGATTACAAGACCATAAAAAACTCTAACTTGCATTTTACCTATAAAAACTGGTATTGGCCTATTACTTACTAACATAATTAAGAATATATAGATTTATAATTTGAATGAAACTAATTCCAAATTTTGTAAGATTTTATAAGTAGGTGGTAACAATCACGATTTTCAGATGCGGCAGTAGATTGGAGCTGTAGCCTTCTGCCAGAGGGTGGCAGTCGATCGCGACGGCCACCCTTCTACTCCACTAGTCTATTCTCATCTCCTGTTATATATTGTGTCCTTACACATCACTAGTCCATAACTCACTTTCAGATTTTAGGATCGCTAAATATAGTTGCATACATAAAAAAAGCTTACATGATTGACATCATCTCTTTCCAGAGAAATGTGGCACGCTCATATATACTATGCTGACAAAGTAAATGCAAATCCCAAACAGTCATAAACTTGCCCTTTATGTCCCAAACTTCCACTGTTACAAATGGACAGTCAGACCAGCATAAAATACTTTCCAGAGAAAGTATTTTATGAGAAAATGGTCCATCTGTCTAAAGGCTTTTATCCTCCTGCCCAACCTAGAGACATGAACACATCAGAACCAGGACAGACCAGCGGGGTTAGATCTAAAGAGGCTTCAACTTGGGAGTTTGTATGAGCTGTTGTTTTTCCTACTTTAAATTATTCAAGCTTATATTTAATACTTTGCGTTGATTCGAATAACAAAATACAACATTGCATGTAAATATTTTGGGTCAGCATACACAGGAATGCTCAGCGGCCACCCTCAACACAAACTACAATATAGAAAACAGCCGTCCAACTCTGACACATTCCCCTTAAAAACCTCCCCATGAATTATCCAGTTACACTACTGTCTGACAGTTTTTGGGCCTACACATCAGTGGAGAGAGAAACAACTGACTAGTTATCAATAAAACCAAACATTTAAAAAAATAAATGCAGCTGTTTTGTTATTATTAATCGGTTCTTAAAATGAAAAACAAATATTTATATACATTTAAGTGAGGAAAAGTTGTGTTTTATTAATCTCAAAGCTTTTATGGTCTCAATGTTCATATTGGAAAGCATCGTTGGAATGGCACACAGGATCATTTAAAAATCAATCTTTCAACCCTGATGTGAATTCCTAAACAACACAACAGATTGTATGTGATGTGTTTTCCTAATCGCATGTTAAGCAGACTTCCTACAAGATAAAGTAGCGAGTGATACTGCCGCCACGCATGTCTCGTAGGCGTTGGCAGTGCCGCAGCATGCTCAGGATGCCCTGGAACCTCTTGTCCATCTTCATCTGGGTGAACTCAAGGATGTCGTCCTTCACCACGAAAAACCGACCTGCCGTTGACCCAACGCAACACACATGTAGTGGAGCCACACACATTTCCGCTTTTTAGGAGATTGTCCCATACAATACAACAATTATTAAATACAAATGTCTAAAAAAAAAAGTATATTAACTCAAGGCCAACAGCAGTCCTCATGATTGTTTATCAAAATGTACAATATATAATAACACATAACACTAATTTTAAAAGACACAATGTTGTTCAGATGCTGCCCTTTAAGAGCTAAAAAGGCCGTCGTGTACAGTGTACCTTTTGTGTCTTTGGACTCTTCATCCTTGAAGCGCTGGTAGAGCTTGCGCGTGTTGTTGTTGAGGCTCTTGGTCGGCTGCCGCATGATCTTGTACTTCCCACTCAACGCCTCGTTGATGCTACGCAACGCAGTGTTAAGCTGCTCGTACGTCACACGCCCCTTCATGTACCTGTGGAGCATTATTTGGTTTTCACCCAACAAAAACACACACACACTGAGTTTAAGGATTCTGTATCCATCTTCAACAGTTTGACGGCATAGCAGAAAGTACAGTGTAACATCCGCAAAGCCACAGACATTTTGACTGATGGATTTAAAATAAAATTGTGGCCATACATACACCTTGCATCGGCCTGATGTTGGCTAAGATGCACACCTTGCAACAAAGAGAACTAGAATTGAAATAGGCCTAAATGTCAAATGAAAACATAAGCATTCATGTTTGCGTTTAGTCGAACTTGACAAGTCTTTGCCTCTTGGTTTAAAATTACTTCCATCAATAGCCACTGTGGTAGGGAGATTATGCTTTAAAGCAGAAGGTATTGGATTTTATAAGATGATCTCTAGCATTTACTTCAGTTCACACATGTGAATTACACAGTATATTTTATATATTTGTTTATGATACAAACACAACCACTGCCACCAACAATTAAAGCATGTCCTGTATTTTAGGTTATTGGGAAAGGCCGCTAGCCTTGGAACCAGACAAATCTGCAAGCCGTTTTATTTGCTCTGCCATATGCATCTGGCCTACCTCCTATTCAGAGTGATTGCCAGCAGACCTGGCCCGGTATGTGCCAATCACAACCGTTTATCTAATATGGGGTGGGTTTGATACGATGACTAAACAGAGGAGCGCCCTATGGGAGCACCCTTGTGGTCTTTTTCTTAGACAACCAAGATGGCTTCTGCTCATGTGTCAAACGTTTTGCTGCTCTGATTGGTTGTAGGTCTATCCAATTGTGTCCAGAGGCTTTTTGGTCTGAAGCCTTTGATAACTTCCCTTGGAAATTGAAAATGAACCGAGAGGTTCCAGACTAATGCGCATTTGCAAATTGGTCTGGCGATGTCAGGCTAAAAGGCTGCAGTAAGTGCAAATTAAATTGAATGTGCCAGATTAAACGGTTGAGGACACTTACTGAGGGATGTTTTCAAACTCCAACATTGTAACAAACTCCATTTGTTTGACATGGATCTTTTTGCTGGGATTTCCTTGCTGGCTAGGTTGCGTCTCGGCTGGTATGTTCTGATTTGGAGCAGGTTCATTTTCCCTGAGAAATCATCAATGAACAAATAACATCAGCCACAGGCTAGGATAGCTTCTGTGCCCCAATACAAACTTAAAAATATTCCACAGATCTATATACACAGGGAAATATTAGTTGTGCTACCTGCATTCCATACTATAAATCAAGCATACCTTTTGGGCATGTGCTTAGGAACATTATCCTTAAGGTGTTGCAATGATTCAAAATCATGTTGGAAGGACCTCTCAAATTCCTGAAATGTAAAGACATTAGTTCATAAAGTTAAGTTTTATAGGGAGGGATTCATAAACTTGCGATATAGCTGTAAAATTATAAAACTGTACTTTTAGACATTTCAGTTGGTCATTCTGGCGATCCACACATGTTTCAAACTCATGGTGAAGGCCTTCTATGGCTCGCACTTCTTGAATCAACTTCGTAATATTACTTTGGGGCAGTTGAGGCACTAGTGTGAAGTGGAAAGTGGAAAACACACGTGACCAAATTTATTTTCCAGGTATGAACAGTGATGATGATGGGAAAAAAATTATATTACGTCGGCTTTATCAATGTTAATGATAATGTTAACTACCAACTATTGAAAGATCCAACATGCGCCATAAAGATGATATTCTGTCATTTATGTGACGGGTGATATCTTCCAGGTCGCTCATGTTCCTGTGAATGGGCGAAAGAGATTTATATCGACAGCCCGCTTAAATAAATGAGCGATGTTTGAAATGGTATTTTGACATGTTAGAACCGAGTAGAAATGATAAGTAATACGACTATATGCTATAAATATAAGAAGTCTACGTTCATAAACAACGTTATGTTACAGAGCAACAATCTCTTATTGCTAACGTTGCCTATACAAATCGTATAAACTACGCACTACAATACAACGTGAGACTATAACATTTATAAACGACTTACTTGTTTTCCGTTGCTGTGATGATTACGCGAGCTCTGAACCTGAATTAAATTTCGAACTTCCCGCCCTGTTTCCGCCCCCGAGTTTTTTGCAAATCGAGCCACTCCATCTTGCGTTACATTTTTGCAGTATGTGCAGCCTCTGCTTCTTGGCATTTCACTTAAATATACCGCAACTACTTTAAAACACAGTTTATTGCGTTTCATTTTGAGAATTGACTTGGATTATGCGCTGTCATAAGTACCAGGCTATTTATTTTTCCATATGTTACTTTCCAGGGCTATAGCAAAAAAGATGATGCCTTTTTTATAGTGTGTGGAAAAGATAAGAAAATAACACTTTATTAATCCCCGAAGGGAAATTACAGGGGTTTCTTCTTTCCCTCCAAAGGTGTAGATGGCAGAGGTCAGAAAAGGATAGGGTATCTAATCCTACCTTACTAAATTAGATTTCAGTATTAATAATAATATGAATAACTTAACTTCAAATAATTTATATAGTGCAATTCAAGGGACCAAAGGACGCTTAGCGTCCTTAATACAGGAACAGAAAACAATGATAGCAAAGATTGTAGAGGATGGCAGAAATTAACTAGAGACCATAGGTCTTGGTGAACGTTTTCAGATATTTTTGGTAGATAGGTTGTTGCAGGGGGACGAGGCCTGTGTCTGAGGACCGCAGATTCCGGGACGGGGGTATGGGGGTGAAGGAGATCTGATAGCTACTGTGGGGCAAGAGCATGGAGGGCTTTGTAAGTGAGCAGTGAAGGTGGATGAGGGTGGGGTTGATGGTTGCTGCCAGGGTATGGTGCTGAGTCCTGCACACAGTGGAGCCTGTCCAGGGCTTTGCTGGGTAACCCTGGACTCTGTTGCAGTACTCCAGACGGGAGGTGATGAAGGTGTGGATAAGGGTCTCTGCCACGCAGTCAGAAGTGATTGCCAGAGTCTGGAGATGTTTTTGTGGTGGTAGGAAGAAGCCTCTACATTATGATTGCTTTATATAACTATACCTACATAATTCTATGCATAACTTATAACAAAAAATACACATAAGCATTGTCGTGTCCTGTCTTCAAGATACCATCTTGTCATAATACAGCAGACATATGATCATATCATTACTACCGACACATAGCCTATTGGACTTCCCATCTCAACATTAAGGATCCTTACCCACTGTGTTACCCTCTCTTCCTTCAACTGACTTTGTCTTTGATCTGTTCCTACAGACGGATCCCAAAAACATGGCAATGTTATCAATGACCTCGCTATGGATTACCGGAAATGTACAGACAATATACCACTATGCCAGGTGCAATAATTAGTAAGGTAGGGGAGACTGAAATAAAATGGCACACAGAAAAAAAATTCACAATGCAAATAATTTTCATGCATATATTTCATGCATATACATGCCCTTCCAGGTAAATCATAAGCATTCCAGCAGGCCATGGGGGACAAGAGAATGACAAGTAAAATGTGCAATCTAATGTGCGAGTCATGCAATATACAGAAGTGTATTATTATTAAGTCTAATAATGTATTAATTCCAGAGCCCATTGATAAAACAATTGCAAAGATCGAGAAACATTTTGTCACATGCATGAAGCATAACTGATACAATTGTGAAGTCTCTTTTACTATGGTTTCTTGGCATCATTTTGGGTAATTTTTTTAAATTTCACAGTTTGAGTTGATTTTTTTTTTTAAATGTCGGATAAATCAATTGACGTGCATCCGCCTTTTGTACCTCCTAGGGGTTGAGTGACAAATGACAACTGCAGTAGGTTACGTTGTGTATTTGTAATAGACGTGTTATATACAATATTCTGAGATGGATATGACATAAGAACATGGATGATTCATAATACAAGCAGTAAGGATAGTGAATATGAGAAATAAACAGTATTATGGAAAATATTATGTTTTAGATTATTTCTAGACTAGGAGTCAAAAATTATTTCTGACTAAAAGTCCAAAATGTATAATTAGTACTTTATTACTACATCTCATTGCTCTCCATTATGTTGTGTAACTGCTGGAGTATGTTGATCTATTTGGCATGCCTTGAAATGCAGTACCGACCGATATACGGCTCTCTTCCATTGAGTTAGTGCGCCCACTGAGGGGCGAAAATCCATTTTGCTTGTGGACTCTGGGCCCACCTAGTCCTGATGACATACCTTCCCCCTGCACCTAAACCCCCCTGCCACTCAGCAAAAAAAGATGAATCGCTGTGAAATTGTATCAAATTAAAATTGCCTTTGAAGGGAATGACCAGCTAGCTAGCAGTGAGGATGGTGTAAGCCTGTACCGTGACCTCAGACCTCATACGCACCGCACTCTGTTGGTTGTTTGCTGTGGCTTGTTGGCAAAGCGCTTATACAAACTATTAATATTAGAAAAAATGGTGAAATCAACAAGTTGCTTAAAAATCTTTGAACAATGCAATTGAATGCTATGTCAAGCCCCAACTCACCAAGAAATGGAAATGTGCTTTGTGACTTTTATTTTAAACTCATTTCCATATTATCTTCTTTTTATACACCTATTGCCATGCCAAAAAATGGAATTAGTTGAATTTCAACAAAATGTAATATAAATAATTTCCTCTACTGATGAATTGTGGAAATTGGCTTACTTTTAACCAATTAAATGATTATTGTGGTTATGATTTCCTTCCCTATCATCTAAAGCTGCACCTAGCATGGCTGGCAAGCATTTCATTTTGGCACAATCCAATCAAATCTTGGAAGAACAAAACGTTTCCTTCCATGTTTTGTTCTGCATTAATTACCCGTTTTCCTTGAAAACACATCATATAAGATGGCCTCTAAACTCCATTTGATGTTGTCTTCAAAGTAACTAATAAAGTTGGGTCATAATTATTTATATTTATTTTTAGTACAATTATGACTATTCTGTGTTCCTAATATAGCTTTTCCTTAGCTTGGGGAAGAATGAGATTTTAATCAAAAGCCATGGCTTGGACAAGACACAGGACATAGAAGAAGACTTAGAGAGGGCAGGAACAATGTCACTGTCTATTCATACACTTGGTGACGGATGGATTAAACACATCAGCGCTTGATTTAGTTGCGGTGGATTACAAGAAAGGTTACAATGTCCATCTGAAACGACACGCTGGCGCTGGTGCTCACATGCATACAGTTTTGCACACGTACTCACAAAACTCAGACACATAATGCACACACATGAATTGCACAATAAGATGGGTAAAATATGTCCAGGCACACCCCAAAATGAATACTGACTCATGCCAGATTACAATAGGTTGTGACTGTGACTGTTACCAAAGTCTAAAGTCATCAGGCCATATTCAGCTCCCAATTCAAATAAGCAATCCTATATGGCATATCAATGCAAAACCCATGTTTAGCAAGCTTTCTAATATTGGGCATACTTTGTATACAAATACAATTTATACAATGATATGAGAATACATTGCCATTAACAACAAACAAAGGCCAGGACCTCTATAAGGTAGATACTAGTGAATTAGCATTATAATAAAAACAGTGTCAGCGGTTTATGCCATGGTCTGTCTTGGTCGGTCCTAGAACCAGTGTAATTATTGGTGTTGTCCACTTGATGTCACTCCAAATTCTCTGAGCCTCCTTGTTACTGACATTTGTTTCACCTGTCCTAATTATTTCATTTTGTAATCCTGTTTTCTGATTATTTAAGCGAGCCCGTTTAAGTTCTCTGCTTAAACAGGTTTTTCGTTTGCCAAACCTTAGCTGTTCGGCCGTTCTTTAGCAATAAAGGTCGATTGCATGGCTATAGCCTACTGTGTCAACTGAATGGAAACTAGGTGAAAAATGCAGCACTGTATCATTTTTTAGAAGGATTTATTTTGAACTAGCAAAAAAACAACAACTATTGCATGTATGAGAACACTGTCTTTAAAGGGTTGCACCATATTGAAGTGTGCTGTCCTTGTGAGCATAAAAACAGCATAGGTTTTTTCAGAGAAAGTGCTCCTATTAAAGTACGCTACCTTCGAAATCAACCTTGGAGCAAGGTGACAACTCAAGGGTGTTATTTACTCCCTTGGAGCTTGAGGGGCGAGTTAACATTTGGCAACACTGAATAATCAGACCGCAAAACAAAACATTAGCCTACACTTGGTTTTTCACATGCAGCGGCATGGGACACACACTAAACGGCTAATTATTATGCTCATTATTCTTCTAATTATGCACATAATGATGCCACATAATGATCAAGGGGCTGTACTGACTCTGTCTCAGTAGATATGCTGCCTTATCTTCCAGTGCAATGTAACACAGAATAAGGGATTGATTATCGGGTTGATTATTGCTTATACTTTATTAATGATTGTGCTGCATTTTGTGTACTTGGGCTGTGCAAGGACAATCATTTCATATTTTCTATTCCACAACTGTTGTAATGCTGTACAGTATTTGGTAATATATGTACATTTTACTTATACATTCTGCTAAATTCAAATTCCAAACAGAATATTTGTAAAATCTCTAACCATCCTCCCAGAGAAGCACAAGAGCCCGATGGGATTATCCCTTCACCATATGTGAAGCAGACAACACCCATTTAGCATGTTTTTTGTGTGTGTTAATAGCCATAAACACACAATAGATATATGCTTACTCGTGGCATACAATGATTTGTCATAAAGGCTATCATGTATGATAGTCCAGTCATCAAATCCAACTTTATTAATCACATCCACAGTTAGAAATGTTACAGAAAGTTTCATGAACACTATACTTTGCATACATAATTGATAGAGCAGTTATGTGCATGTTACTTCGGAAAGTATTAGAATTCTTAATAATGCCTGTGACTGTGATAAGACACATCCGAACAACCCTAACAATTTCTCCATAACAAAACTGTCATATTATAAAGCTATATGACATAGTAGGAATCTGCTTGATAGTAAGTAATAGCTTGTTTATCATGTGTGTGTTATTATAATGCATATCTTGATGAGATTTGTAATTTGGGATTCTGTCTTATTGCGACTCTCCTTACTATGTGTGTGTGTGTGTGTGTGTGTGTGATCTGTGATGTCTGTAACAGATCTCCCTGCTTTTTACCAGTTGAAAGTTAATGGTATGTGTGTGTGTTTGGGTGTACATGTATATTAGTGCATGTGTGTGTGTGTGTGTTTGGTGTGTACATCAGCGTGTGTGTGTATGTGTATATCAGTGTGTGTGTGTGTGTGTGTGTGTGTGTATATCAGGGTGTGTGTGTTGTGTGTTTATCTGTGTGTGTGTGTGTGTGTGTTTGTGTGTGTATCCATGTGCATGCACGTAAAGTCTGAGACGGGCAGTGTGCCTGGAGAGCTGCTTGGGTTTCAGGCCTTTTGGAAAATGCTATTTCAGCCACGCACAGGCAGCATGCCAAGCTCAGGGGCTACCAGCTCCGGGTCACTTTACATACTCCCACTGATTGATGGCAATGTACGTCAAACACAAACCTCCCCCCCACCCACGAAGCTCCTTCACTGCCTCTTTATTAAGGATCTCCCGGTCCCATCTGCACTCTTCAATTATCTTTCCCTGTTCCATGTCACTGGTCACCTATCTTTTAGTCTGTCATTTGCATTCTTGTTGTATTATTATTTTTCAAAAGGTACTGATGCAAGGGTAGTTTTGTGTCGTGAATTTTGTCTCCGGTTCTCTTTTGACCTCGAGTAAAGGTTGTAAAACTTGTTTTAGACTTTCATCAATTTCCAGATGCATTTTATTTTATATTTTACCGTGAAAGGGTGTTGGCCTACTTGGTGCTCATTGAATACAAGGTTAAAGGGACGCTGCGTTGAACATTTCTGTGCATACGGATGGCTTATCATGTTGGTGATTTTAGTTGACTGTTGAATGCCTAAATTAAGAGTGAAAAAACAGTGCTATGCAAAACATGCACAAGGGCTCCAATGTGCAAAGCTGTGGAAACATTAGCCATTCCTCTTCAAAACTGAACCGCCATCACTTTTTTTGCACAGAATAATTTGGTCACACTTCTGTCCCAACTCAGAGAAACGTAAAATGTGACCTAGTGTGGTGGAATGTTATTTTGACCTTGTGCTTTGACCCCTAACCTATCCACACAAAAAGCAAAAATACATACCACTGCACACACCTACAAGTGCTTCCAAGCATATCTTTCTTTATTACATCATTGAGATCAATACAGAATACACATACACACAAAACAAGAACCTTTGATTATTGCAATATAGGCGATGAAAGCTCAGAATGCTAATTATGCTAAGAGAGTTTTGGTTAGCCAAGTGATGTTTAAAGGACCATACCAGTCTACCTTGTCTTAGTTAGCTTTAGCTCTGGCTGTTCACTGCCATACATGGGGGCATCTCTGGAACAGTGTGGGTATTGTCTCATTCATTCCGGTATTGAAGGTCTTACATTCGTCTCTCTGGCTCTCTCTCTGGCTCCTACCCTATGGCTGGTTCTGTCTCTCTCTTAAGTCCCAGGATATTCATGGATCCTGGATCATAAAAAGATCCTTCTTGAGTTCCTGATTTCCTTCAGGGAACGAGTCGGGCGCAGGTTCAGAGAGTTGAAATCCTGACAACACCATTAGGTCAAAGCACCCGTCCTCCTGCTAAAGGCTACTACTGCACTTGGTTGGTTGGCTCGGCCCCCAGTAGATACCACGAAGGCTGTAACATCCGATACGCCATTTGAAAGGTGTCCAATACAAGTGATGAGGCTGGGGTATTTCCACTAAGGATTGAGTCTCCACCAAGGGGGGAGACACAACATGCTACACACATGCTGTGTGTAGCATGCTGTGTTATACATGTGTATATATATAC
>JAOPJO010000154.1:16619240-16635114 GCA_027123675.1 Molva macrophthalma
CCAGTAGAATTCTTGAATTAATTTCCCTTCATGGATTTAATTGTGTGTGTGTGTGTGTGTGTGTGTGTGTGTGTGTATGCGTGTGTGTGTGCGTCAGCGAGCGCGCACGAGGCACTATAAATGTTGTTGTATCTAATCACTAATGGAGGGGTGTAAGCAAACCGACATGCCGTTTGGCAGCAGCCTCACACGCAAAACTCCTGTCTCAATGAAATTGCATATTCACACATGCATCACGGCTGCCCGCTTGCAACGCAAGTGTAAATAAAACCAGGAGACACTTGGCATAAAACATCCTCACCGCTCCGACTCTTACTCAAAAGCTGCATGTCCTTGCTGTCCAAACCAATCACAATCAGCAGCATTGGCATGGGCGTGGTTCAGATATATATAAGCTGTGTCTGTGTTTATTTGCTGACATTCGTCGCCGTAAAACATAAAACACACGCGGCATCAGGAACGAGTTGTTGGTCACGCCAGAAGCGCTTGTGCAGTTCGGTCTCTCTCTCTCTCTCTGTCTCTTCTCTGCCTCTCTCTCTCTCTCTCTCTCCCCGTCTCTTTCTTTTTCTCTCTCTCTCTCTCTCTCTCTCTCTCTCTCTCTCTCTCTATCTCTCACTCTTTCTCTAAAGAAAGAGTAAGCGAGAGAGAGATAGAGACATATTTATATCTCTATCTCTATGTCTCTCTCGCTTTCTCTTTCTCTCTCTCTCTCTTTCTCGTCTTTAGAACGGTGCCTTGGTCGCCCTGCTGATTTTGTAACCGACTTTTTATAGTGTCCCCCCCAGCTCCCCCCCACCCCAACACCTTCTCAACACCACCGCACAAGTGTTTTTGTTTCTAGACCACTTTATCCTTGAAGGGGGTAATGTTACACAACCATGATATGCGCATACACACAAATAGATGGTGTCACACATGCACACAATGGTGGGGGGGGGCGGGGGGTGTAGTGATTGGGGAGTACACACGAAAAAGAAGTTAGACAGTCATACATAGGCAAAGTCAGACAGACACACCCACACACACACACACACACACAGACAGACACACACACACACACATACACACTCATAGGGAAAACCTACCCACAAGGGTAGACGAGCAGTGTGACGTGCACATGCCCCAATATTTGCATACACACACACACACACACACACACACACACACACACACACACACAGACACACCCACACCCGCCCCGCGTCAATCAAGGGTCAATTTTCCCTGGGATCCCTAGTTAAGTTAAGCCGCGGGGAGTTTCACCGTCTCCTCTTGCTCTGTATGCTAGCCGTGCCTGGCGTGTCAGCGTGTGCTGAAGAGACGGAGTGGACAGGGGCACGCTATACGAGTCACAGCTGTCTGCTGTGCGCGCTCGCCTCTTCCTACGTGTTTCTCAGTCCCGTTTCTTTGTTTCTGCTTGTTTCTCCTCTCTGTCGACTTTGTTCTTTTCCTCTGTCTGCAATTCTCTCGTCCCCTCTTCCTCTGTCGGTCCACTGGTCGGGGCCTGCCCTACTGATTGGCTCCCTGCGTAGGACGGGGTCGTCCCAACATGAGCGCCGCGGCGGCTAACAGCTCCAGCGGCCTGGAGGTCCTGCTCTCCACTCTGCAGGTAGGGCCCCTTTTGCCTGTGGTGGTGCAAGCAGCTGTTGGCTTGTGGTTGTCTGCTTAAAATGCTGTGTGTGTGTGTGTGTGTGTGTGTGGGTGTGGGTGTATGTGTGTGTTTTTTATGTACAGAAGTAGCTCTGTGTCTCTGTGAGAGCAAGGATTGGAGACCCCTTTACTTGTTTGTGTGTGTTTTTTTCCTATAACTTTTGAACCTGTGTGATGATGTATTATTATTATTGGCTTCCCTGTCAAGACAGAACACAAGGAGGAATTCAATTAACACTTTTATCTGCACTATCTAAATATATTTTATAACTAAATCGACTAAATATTGATTTGCAACTTTGATTGTAATTGCATAAGCTACAATTAATATGTATTATCATATTGCCTAATATATTGCCCTATTCTATGTATTATGACTTAAGATAAAGGTGTTGTATCATATTATATCAGGTTTTTATCATCTTTTGTCATTGTCCATATGTATTGCCCCTATCTATCTTCCTGGTATAGTGTTCAGGGGTTTAGTAGAGTGCCTCCAAACAGCAGCGTTACATGTTCAAACCATGAGGCCATCCAGATTCAGCACACCACCTGGCCACCATCTGACTTCGTGTCATATGGAATCAGCCAGAGTTATGCCCAAATATTTGTTTTTGTATGTATGCATTTTGAAGGAGTACTCTTTATTGCCTCTGTTTTGTGTTTTGCTCTTTCGCCATCTGCTCTACCATCTGTTTGTGTGCACTATGTGCGAGACAGTCACATTCAATTACTTTACTGAGTAAAGATATTCCGATTTGGATGGAGAGAAAATGAGCATTATCATGTATAATCTGTATAATCTGTCAAATATTTCTCCCGTGTGGGCTGATCCGACTCATGACCTTACAGCGCCAGCAGCTGTTAGGGGCGTAAACTAACTGTATCATTATTTATTTAGTTATTTATTTTTGTCACTTCCTCCACCCTTTCTTTCTCTCTGCATTTCCATATTTCTTTCTTTCTTTATTTCTGTCTTTCTTTCTTTATTTTTGTATTACTTTATTTTTTTCTTTATTTATGCCATTCTTTCTTTCTTTCTTTCTTTCTCACAATGTTAGTTATATTATGTTGTTTCTTTTGTGCTCCATGCAAAACCGTCCTTGAATATCCTTTCCTCTCGAGTCGGCTAGACTCAATGAAGTCCTCATTCTGGCCTGCGCCGCGGGGCTTTGGACATCTGCGTCATTCTGCATCCATTCAGAACGTATCCATTCAGTATCACATTTGTTTTGGACACTGACCGACTAATCTATCTGTCTGCCTGGGTCTCAGCCCAGTAACGCTATCAATATCATATCTATATCACTGGGCTGAGACCAATTCCTTCTCAGGCAGGTTACGGCAATATAATTCTCAGCTAAGATAAATGATGGGTTCAACTCGTTGGCTCCCAGGGCAATTGCTAATGCCATGGATCAACATTGGGAATAATGGCTGCATTACAGCGTTTATTGTACACTGCACGCTACAGTAGACTGGATAGTAGGTTTGACAGGTTTTGCTCACATGCTATGCTTTAACATACATATCTATGCCCATGTAAATGATCAACAGCTGGGGCTGCACTTTAGATGGTATGTAAATGAGAAGCGAGCGGGGGGGGGTCGGTGATGTTTGGGCTTTAAGCTGTAGAGAGATTTGGTCAACAGAGCAGCCGCCGGAACCCTGCGATTCCAAACGTTCTGTTCTGCACCAGTGTGTGACTCAAGGCGTGTGTAAGATAATTAAGGGGAAACGGTCCTGCACGTGTGCGTGTACACCCAGAGCACGTGCTGGGTTAGCGAATGCGGCTTGCAGCTTGCACTCGCAAGTGAGATTGATAGACATACTGTCAACGTGGAGATATACAGCGGGGAGCTGCGCACAGCACCTTCGTGGAAGTGTCAGACAGCGAGGGAAGGCCTGGATGATTTGGATAGCCGTTCCATCCTTCATCCCCCCCCCCCCCCAACCACACGACACACTCGCTCAGTGGTTACGCCTCACAGCTCACAGCTCACAAAGGCTTTGGTTCAAACTCTGTGGAGCCTTTCTGTGTGCCATTTGCATTGCCCCCCCCCCCCCTTCCTGCGCAAATTGCAGATAACTTAGGGTGCCCTTTGTCTTACAACCATAATCCTAAATCGAACAAATTACACTCAAATGATAGCTCTTAGATCTTACCCACAGTGTTGATTTCGGCTGCAACCAGATTTGAGCTATAGTTGACTAGGCTCTCCCTGCCTTACTGAAAGAGTGGCCAGCAAATTCAAACTTTAGTCCACTAGGGAAGCATAGATTTATGATAAAGATATCTTTCTAGGCAAATATATAGGTAAACACATACTTTCAAACTTAGTGAAAACTGGGGTTCAATATAATCATACAAATGAAGCCTGCTTGGAAACCAAAGTTGACAGAGGATTACATTTTGGTATATCGTAAGACTTTTTATAGTGTTTTGTTTTTATAGATACATATACATGCTGCCTTTATCTGAGATTGTTACGGGCCTACAGAAGCTATCATCAGAAGGGCCCCGTATAACTACCTCCTGTGGTTGCTGATTCCATAATGGACATCTGTGAGCAGCTGTCCTGGCCATGGAGCTGTGAGCATGTCCTGCTGTGACTCTTACCCTCACATCATGGCTATCATGGCTGCCTGACTCCAGCCTGACATCACACACCTAATCTGCCATTGATGCTGAGTGATGAAGTGCGAACAGTTTAGTCTGGGACGGCCTGCTGCCTCTGCCCAAACAGGTGCCGCTGGCTGCCTGAATCAGCCAGTAAGCCCAGTCTTTACCAGGCGCCAAGCTCCTAGACAAATATCCCCCATACAGCAACAAGACAACACCAGAATTGGATTTTATGGGAGCCTATAATGCATGAAGTCTAATCTGACTAAACTGATGGAATCTGATCTGATAAGTCTGTGTACTGCATTTATAAGTCAACTTTCAAAATCTCATTCTCACCAAAACAGATTTTCCTCCTGAATGAATGTAGCACAGGGGCACAACTAAGTAAGATCCTTATGGAGCAAGGTTTAATGCAAACCCATATATTGTTGGCTATTCATTGTTTAAGAGCAACATGGTTTCGGACAGTGTGGCTATATATTCTGTACCCTCCCTGGCTTTTTTATCTTTGAAGTCAACCAGTGTGAATATAGCAATTCTCCAATGGTATGCACCTAATTCATACAGACGTACAGACGTACAGACGTACAGACATATAGACATATAGACATATAGACATATAGACATACAGGCATACAGACAGACCTACAGACATACATGCATATGCAAGAAATAATGAAAATCCAAGTTGTTGAAGGGGTGATATTATGCCACCAGGTGTGAGTGGGATTAGCCATTACAAGCCGTTTGAAAATCTTTTCCTGTGTTTTATTGACATCACAAGTGGGAGTGTCCACCTAGATGTATGCTGGATAGATCAGTCTACCAGCCTACCCAGTGGACTGTAGCACATGTTGCTTATCTATCCATCATACATCTAGGTGGACACTCCCACTTGTGATGTCACTAAGGCACACGGAAGGGCAGATTTTCAAGCTTGGAATGGCTAATCACACTCACACCTGGTGGCATAATATCACCCCTTTAATAAAACAACTTTAATAGATGCCCATTTAGAGTAAAGAATAATGCAAATAGCTGTCCTTATCACCGACATATAAATATAGATAAAAAAAGGAAAATTGATAAATGGAACAAGCTGTTGGAACAGTTGCAAACAGTTGGAAATAAGCTCTTATGTATTTGTCTTGTTTAATGTGTCCTTAACCATGCATGCCCAAATATGGAGTTCCGGTTCCAAAATATTTTTTCTATGGGGGAAAATGTTTATTATACAGCCATCTTTGTGGAGAAATGATACATTCCTGGCTTTCCAATATAGTTGTTCTCTCTCATAGCAAGGATTTCCACAGATTTACCATTTTCCAGTTGAAGCATACGCTTATTTAAAACTTATATTCCTTCCCGCAGAGACAAAGCGTTGTAACAGATACACCATAACTGGCAATAATGTGTAGGTCTAATTACTGAGAGGCATCGGCAAAAGCGGATTAGGGAAAAAATGTGTAAAAATAAAAAAATCCCCAGCTGAACGTAAGTCACCCGAAGAAGATAAATTCAAATAAAAGTGTGATTTTTATAACTAATCCCCTGGCAAACTCGCTTGTTTGAGTCGCAGGATGGCTTCACATCAACAATGGGCTCTTAGTTTATGGGCATTTGTTACCAGTAGAGAAGTCCCATTCACAATCTATCATGCAACTTTAGACTAGGAGCATTCCCATGGGCTCTGATCCATTCCCGGCGGCTTCCAGGACTTGAGATGCTGCAATATAAGAATTCCCATCCACCAGCCATCCACCTGCTCATCTCACAGCTCTCCCCCTGTAATGCAATAGGGCCCATGGATTAAAACACAAGCTGCACAGCACTTGATGATACGATAGAGCCGCTGATCTCTTAGTTATCTGTTGCTGGTGATGACCACCTGTCATGATGCGAAAGACTGAGACTGAATGGATCGTGTCTGGAGTTGACATCGGCACTCTATGTTAAACCTCACTCCCAGACCTTTAAGAGAGCTATATTTCACCGACCAAGCTTAACGGCTAGAGCATTCGCCTTCCGATCCTGGGGCTGGAAAACTGTCTGTTTTTTGCGCATGGCCTTATTTGGTCCTGCCAGAAGAGGTGCCAGAGTACTCACAAATGGTTTCCTATTGAGGTCTTCTTGAGATGAGGGCAGATGACCTTGGAGGACAGCACATATGTTTCCCATACATATACATTTCTATGTGTGTTGTACCTCACAGAAACCCAGCTGGGCAATACCAGCATTCTGCTGACTTGTCCGTACGAGTCAATACAGATGGTAAACAGATGACAGATGATAATACATTACTATCATCTGCATTTATCATAAACACAGATAAAACAAAACTTTTATGGGGATATATGTTATATATATTTTATCTGTTGGCTATGTCTGTTGTTTGGGTTGTTTTGGGTTGTTTTTGTTGGGCTCTACACTTAATCTTCATTTTATTTACGTTAAGTTTATATATTATAGACACACCCTTGTCTGGTTACGTCAGACTGTCAGGCTCACTGCTGATTTCCTTACTGACCCTTCAAATATAGTGCTATAAAACACACAAAAAACATTCACACACATCACACAGGGACACTAACTTCATGTGTTTAGTATTGCTGTTGCCCACAAGTTCCTAATCTTTGTCCTAATAAGCCAAAGCATAGTGCACTTGAAGTGCACTTTAGCTTTCTCTGATACCATCTTGAGGTGGTTTTAAGCTCTGATCCACACACTCTGATCCACAAGCCGCTACAAAAGGTACTAAGGTTTATTTACTGTTGACGCCGACCTTGCAAACTAGCAAACGGTGGAAGTGATAAAGTGAGGTCTTCGGGTGAGTGCTTAATATGTACTTGAACACCAAAGGCAAACGGATGGTGATGGACCAACAAATACATTGCCACCATGGTGTACTTAACGTGGTTAAAGAAACCGGGCACTCACATATCCACCATTTCCTGGCTGCCCTGCCGCCTCTTCCACCATTATTCATCTCAACTGCCCAATCTACTACAACTAACGTAAGGGAAGCCTGCAGCCCGGGTTTATGGCTCATCTATGTCGGAAACAAAGGTGCATTAATCAACAGTTATTCAATGAGGGGGAATAGAATCCAAAGCAACTTGGCAGTTATATGGTGTATATTTCTGTGGTGTTATCACTGTGTTTGCATGTCTAGCGCGTTACTCATCGATATTTGACGCGTATATTATAGCTAATATCTCACAGGACCGGGCTGGTGGGTAACCAGCATGAGTGCTTTTGGGGTGATTATCTCTGTTGAAATGAATGTAGCAATCTTGTGTTGTAGTGTAATTCCCTTTTAAATATTTAATTTGAAACATTTATTTATGGCAGATATAACATTGCCTCTAGGGTTGCATCATTGTGTACAGGGGATACAGTGTAGTATTTAAATGCATTTTTATATGCTGGCTAGAGGCTAATAACAATGCATCCACACTGCAATAAACCTAATGCTAGGTCATGATGTTGAGCAGGCAGGATTTATGTTTAATCCTTTTTTCTTTCTTTCTTATCTCTGTATATTTCTCTCTCTCTATTTCTCTTCTCTCTCTTTCCATGTCTCTCTATGTCTCTCTCTTTCTCGCTCCCTCCCTCGCTCTCTCTGTCTCTCTATCTCTATCTCTATCTCTCTGCAGAACGCGGGAGACATTGAAAGCACCCTAAACATCCTTAATGTTTTGGATGAACTGCTGTCTGCTGGTGAGCGGCCACGCTGACAACATAACTACATGCAGCAATATAGCCTGCATGCCTGAAATAACACTCCACATCACCACCCAGTGTATTACAGTATAATCTTGTCCCAGCCACTGTCTCACTCTGTTTTATCACGTCCCGGCAATCGCTCTCTCCTCTGCCCAGGTTCAGATCGGCGTATCCACTACATGATCACTAAAGGGGGGAGCCAGGCCCTGCTGGCTGCCCTGGTTAAGACGGCCAGGTGTTTGAACCCCAACTACACTGTGCTGGTGCCTCTGCTGCACCTGCTGGCCAAGCTGGGCTGCAGAGGTAAGGCTGGGTATATGGAGGGGAGGAGAGTCTCATGGGGGATGGTTTAAGAGATAGGTCCATACGGATCAAAACTGGGGTGTTCCAGACAACTACCAATGACGTTTGGGCTGTTTAAGCCAAAATATCGAAGGGCTTTGTGATTGTTTTGATAACATTTGAGAAGATTAACTTTATCAATGCCAACAATGGAAATAGATGTCATCACATCACAGATGGGTATCTGACATAAAGGCCGTTGGATGAGAAGGTTTAGTGACCTGCGTTTGTTTGTATCGGTGTGTGTGTCCAGATTGCACTATAAATGTGTAAAGGTAAGTTGTGTGCGTATCGGTTTGTGTGTCCAGATCGTCGTATCGGTCTGAAAGCAGAGGATGCTGATGCAGTGCTGCTGACCCTCAACCTGCTGAAGCAGAACTCCACACACGCCAGGATATCTGCTGCATGTCTAATGGTCATCCAAGTCTACTGTTCCTCAGGTAACACACAAACACGCACGCACATACACACACCTGCACGCACACGTATACACACACACACACACACACACACACACACACACACACACACACACACACACACACAAACAGCCATTTCCATCTTAGCAATCACTTCTCCCAGAGTTCTCTTCTTCGGACATGTAACAGTAATTGAGGTTGTTCCCTTGGGTGCAGTGCATTCTGGGCCGTTAAGTGCTGTTTCTTGTTGTTTTTTTCTCTCGAATGGGATGTATTTTGGCTATTGTGCTCGTCTTCCGGCTCCCTTATAAAATCCCAGCCAATGGGCCATATTTACACGTATCATTAGAGAATAGAGATTGTGTCAGATGTAGGGCAACACACTGCATAGTTTGACTATTCTGTTATCAATACAACAGGACAAAGAGTTTTAATAATGCCATCTTGGAAACACAAGAATGACAAAAACGGACATCAAGGTAGCCCAAACCACAAGAGACGTTTAACTGTTTTTTTGCAAATGTCCTATAAGTTAGACGTCTATTTATCACTGCCTGGTTTTAATGCAATGCTTTTACTGCACAACTGTATAAAAGGCCGTTGAATAGAGAAGTTAGCAATCGTGGCTAGCCTTATCTCGTCATCAAATCTGGACTGGCTTGAGTACACATTGTGACCTTTCTGCGTGTTGATGACGTTGTCCGTCCAGAAGAGGGGGTGATTGATCCGGGTTGACACGAACAGCCAGCGATGTGCCTAGCCTGTCACACAACATCACCAGGTCACTGTAGCATGCCTGAATACCAAATGAGAGCCAAGGAACGGTGACCTGGGGAATACACCGTAGACATCGATTTTTGGGGAGAAAAGAACGAATTTCATATGAGGCGACAAACGATATTCAAACATTATGCTCCTTCAAATCTAAAGAGTTAAAGGCCTATATAGGAACTGCTGAATCTAATACATCAAAGGCTAGTTACTCCATATCTCCATAAACTCAGATTGACATTACTTTACTGTTCTCGGGGTAAAGTGTCTTTGTTACAATTGTTCCACTCAATATAATAGGGAAATACTAAAAAAATACTAGGCCATAACAGTAAATATGAGTAGGCTAAGGCTTTTTCACAAACTTCTTCCCCTTTCTGTTGAATATTAGGTAGTTGTATTTGCAAATGTTAGAACAAGAAGGGAGACGTGTGATAATGGTAACGTTTCAAATTACGACACGACGTTACGTTACGTTTTTGTTTTGTTTCGATCGATGATGACGTTGAGAGAACGTTTCCCGTAGTAACCTGTACGTCCTCCGTGCGTGCGCGCCCCCGGTCTTGAGAGAGAGCGAGAGAGGCGTAGGAGAGTTTACTTTCCAGAGAGTTCAAGGTTTGCTCTCGGTGTTAGTCAGGGATAAGGGTTGCTGAGGTGGAAAGCCCCTCTTCACAGGAGTCAAGATGCTGAATATGTGGAAAGTCAGGGAGTTTGTTGATAAAGCGTAAGTATCTCAACCTGTTTTTTCTTTAATTTCATCAGAGTTTCGCCTTCACCTGTTTGAGAGGGACACGTACCCAAAACTTTGACGTCACTCCATAGTATTAAGTTAACTAGGTAGCCCGTGTTGTAGAAGCTAGCTGTCCTTAATGATTTCTCCCCGCATTGTGTCTTGTTTCTACGTGTCTTATTCAACAACTCAATCTTTATGCGTTGAGTAATAGTGGCGTTTTACATTATGGTGACACTTTGTGGACGTGTGTTTGTTCTAAACTGTAAGCGCTAACTCAGTCGGCTGCTAAGCTAATTAGTTAGCTACCTTGCTCGTGAGCTGTCTGTGCTAGCCAGCTAGGCTAGTTTGACAGCTCCTCCAGGGCTGAACACTTATCACACGGAATGTATTATCATACAACACGAAAAACATATCAGAGTTGAGTTGGTTAACACGGTACGAGTCATCTGTACATTCTCATCGTGTTGTGATTGCCATGACACTTGTCACTAGCACCAATTGAACAGCTGTATCGTCCCCTGTCCACAACACGTATGAGGTCATGGAATCGATCTTAGTCAGATGTGTATATGTATATGTATATTTAGACAAGGAATACATATGAGCTTACATAAAGAGCCGGACATCATATGAGTCATCAGGAGAAAGGCTATAGTAAACCATGGTTGTAGACAAGTTACAGTAGCCACACACATTTAGGCAAATATAATAGAAGTCATAACCAGATTATCCTGTTCCGCTATCATTGTAAATAGTGGAAAACATGCAGGACAATTAAAGGAGGGCGCCAATTCAGGGCAAACATTAACCAAGAGCTGCATACTGTCGTTAGTGCTGCCTTAAAAACAATTTCTGATTATGCAAGAAATGTATTATTTTATACACAAATATTAAGCTACATGGAAAGAAAACAACCATGACCATTCAAAGCCTACTGTACTTAACTTAACTGGATTGCTTTGTCTATAATTTGCTTAATATGTCGCATCATATTATCGTGGCAAACAGGTTCCATTGTCATAAACTGCAAACTAATGATTGATAAAAATGGCAGAAATGCTAGTGCTTATCTCTGGTCACACCTTAAACCATATTTAGTTGGTTATTCAGGCCGAGTCGATTTTCTCAACTTGTCCATGGCAAGTTACAGTTAAGATGGCCTTCTCTACTGTGCTAATGCTATTGCACAACAACTCCCCCCACAAAGTTTAATAGAATAACTGGTTTGGCAGGCTTGGGCAACAGCAGGTTCCCAATAGGACCTCGAATGCATTCCTCTTCAAAACACTTGACCTCCCCCCTGTGCAACGCTTGAACTGACTTTAGTATGGATTAAAGGAGTTGGTGGGAGAGGCACAAACAGATATAGGAGAAAAAGACTGTAAAGAGAACAGGAAGTGAAATTTGTCAAATCAGCTTCCTCTTGGTTTCTTTGAACCATACATTGGCCCCAATATGATTAACCACGTTTTAATAGAATTCAGAAAAAGTTTCTTCGTTTTCATGACAAATAATTGCCACCACTCAACAACTGACATTCATTTACCCCAACCTTTTATTTATTCCAGATAAAAGAAAGGGCATGGACATGATCCCGAAAAATACTGTTGGGACATACATTTCTTTAACAGGCGTTTGTTTAATACTTCCATAAGGCCTACAACTTCTCAGCCTTGATTGAACTTAAACAGAAAATAACTGAAATGTTTGTTATATGTCACAACACAGTGACTGTTGGAAAATGAAGGCTTCTGTTTGATAAAGTCAATATCTATGACCTTGGACTGCCACTGTTAAGAGATAATGCTCTTATCTTAATTTGCTAATGATGATGTTGGCGTGATCATCTATATTAAAACATATATTTAGTTAAATCAGGCTTGTGGAGATGTATTCAAATGTACAGATGTAAACGGTGTCATCAGTGGTCATAAAATCTATTCCTGTATATTGATATCTTTTAAAATATTGACTCTGATGGCTGTAGTTGAGAATAGTATTGCCTAGCCTTAACCAACACTATGTGGTAGGACATTTTTTGCTTGTGTGTGCGCGCGCCGAACAATAGTACACAAACATAGATGATTAACTCCTGTCTGCTGTGTTTGTCCCAGGCAATGGATTGCTCAGTGTAGACACTAACCAACACATGATGATGTTTTCTGGGAAGTTGTGAAGAGACCATAAGTATTTTTGGGGAACAAATAGTTGTGTATAGGGGGCTGGTGATACTGCCATCATTTTGTACAGTTTGGTTTGGGCAAAAGATTAAACTGCATTTCCCCTGCTTGGAAAACTTTAACTAAAGTTGGCCGTCAGATATCATATATACACCATACACACACAACCCCATCTGCTTATATTATACCAGTTGATTAAGCACTGCCTCATCCATATGATATGTATGATTCATGAGCCAGTGCTGAATCAATTTTAATAGCATAGGCTATTGGATTCATAATGTATCACTTGCCCATTCAATAGATAATAAATCTATTGAAAAATATAATTGCTAGATGAATCGACAGTGATAATAATTATGGCATTCTGAGGATGATCATTGCAGCATACATGGTTAATGATCAACTATTAAGGTAACAAGGAAATATGTGATGTTTGGTGATGATGGTAACTTAATGATTTTTCAGCAAAACTCCTCACACTAAACATTTGCTGGTGACAATTTTGTTTTCCAATGAAAATGTTTACAGAGTCAAAACTCAAGGCCGTATACTAGCTAGACCCATTCCTTGCCAAATTTCTCTCTCTCTCGATAGATAGATAGATAGATTGATAGATAGATAGATCACATACCACATTTTAATGGTACTTGGTTATATGCATAACCAGTTTGGGAAATTGCTTGCATCTGACAGTACCACATGGAGCCAAATAGGGGGTGTGTCCCAGAGACAACCCATCAGTGCTTTGCTTTGAGGCCCAGCGTCTGCTGCCGCTGATGTGGCAGTAGTGAGTGACATGAACCAGGAGGCACCGGGCCTCTCCTGGTTCTGCCGAGCACACTGCTTTCTACACAGTGCTTCTTATGCATTGGACATGGAAAGGGCTGTTATTTACTGCATCTGTATTGACAATAATTTAAACAAAAAAACATTCATATGGTGAAATTAGCACATTATGGTTTGGGTTAAGCTCTCATTACAACATATTTCTTTTTTTTTAGGTTTTGCTTATCAATCATAATCATTATTGAAGATTGATTCAAAGAAATTAAGGATTTTGCATCCCTAGTTCATTATATGCTAATGCTTGTTTTACCTTAGTTTGTTATGTTGTCATTGGGCTATGTCTTTCATTTTGCCCGTGAAGCCACCAAACTCGTCGGCCTTGGTAAGCCTTGGTTAGCCAACTTTTATCGCTGTTTTTGTTTTGTTTGGGTTTTATCTGTGAAGTGTAATGAAGTAGATTAGTATTTTTAAGAAGACTGCGGAATGCAAAGTATATCCTTTTATTCAGCTGTTCTAAGCTGGTTAGTTGAACTACTGCTTGAAAATAAATAGGCTAGCACAGAAAGAACCCTTCGACCAGCACCCTTCGACTGGTCTTAAGGTGGGCCAAAAATAATACAAGCACTTGGACACACACACACACACACACACACACACACACACACACACACACTCTCTCAATACTAACACAGCCGCCCACTCAATAGAATTCACATACATGACACATGTCATATTAAAACCCATATATGTGATACATGTCACCACCACAAACGCACAACTACAACAACAAGGATAAATAATATTGGATGGCCTAGCCTTAGACAGATATACACATGAAGAACACTGTAGGTTACAATACAATGAATATAAAATTTAATCTCTCGTTATTTTCTCATATGCAATGTTAGCTGTGAGTGTGCAACTGTACTGTACTGTTCATTTCTTTCCATAAGCGAGTTTGAATGTTTATCACTGACCCACAGTATGTACACTATAACACTGTTGAACTGGAAGGACGAGGCCACCATGTTTGTTCCATTGCAAGCCTTCCCAGTAAAACAACATCAAACAAAAACAACAACAACAATCAACAACAGCAATGCTTTTGTCTGCTCTCGTGTAATGCCTGTCTGGCAATCAGGAGGGCAGACGCCCATACTGTCAAAGCTTTAGGCTTCCATTGTTGTCCAAGAGCATGTTGAAAAACTAGTCCCAGAGCTGCCATGTTGGTTTGTAGCCAAATCCATCCTTGTGATTAATTTGGGCATCATGTTTCTTTTCTCTCCACCCAATAACATCTGTGTTTAATAACAGCTTGTCTGATTTGCATCGAAGCAAAAAAGAAAAAAAAAGAACCTGCTGGCCAAATTCCATTGGTCGCTGTTGCTTTACATAGCAACAGGAAGTTGATAGTGTATCTCAAGCTGAATCACATCACGCCGGTGCTCTCCAGTCTAGAGATGGGGAGCGTCGGCCGTCGCCCTTGAAGTCCAGTGATGACCTCAGAGCAGTGGTCACCGACTGGTCGCCTCGGCCAGTCGGCGCGTCAGATCTTTGAAAATGACTCCGGTTACCTGGACCCAATAACCTTGTGTTTGGCCGCATCCCATCCTCCTGTTGCGAGTGAAACTGATCCATCCAATCACAACGCCTGTGACAAGGTCATCGTAGTTTGCCTGTCAACTGGTTGTCATGGCAGTTTGGTCTTCAGTCAGCCAACTATTTATTCCAACCTTTACTGGCTTACTACTGACTTTTACTAACTACTATCAATGCTGTCTACACCTGAGGAAATTCACGGAAAAGTGTACTCCTGTTCGTTCTCCTGCCGAGGTTCTGGCCAGGAAGAGGTGAGGAAGAGGTTTCAACAGGTGCTTTTTGTCTTCTATACGGAGCTTACGTGGAGATAGGTGATTTGGCAAAAAATGACTCTACATTGAAGAAATCTCTATGAAACAATATCTGTATATCTATATATGTATATTCATTTACATATAAAACCGCCCTTGAGCACATAGATTCCTGGCCCCGAGTGGGAATCCAACCACAGTGCAGGTTCTGTTTTGTGGCCGACGCGCCGCTAACTTCTTACATAAGACTGCAGCATTAATAAGGAAATAAAGACCGGACACCTCGCAGGCTGGTGTGTTTCTGAGCGCTAGCTTGTGATCGCGTGTTGGGCTTGCGAAGCTGGTTGCTAGTGACTTTATATTCAACGTGTTTTCGGCTGCACCGATCACACAGGGCATGTTTTGGTGTCTGCTAAATGTCCAGTAGATGTTATGTTCTTAAGGTGCACTAACAATATCGTAACCGTATCCAGTGTGTGTGTTGTGGAGTATATTTGATATAAATTGGGATTTGTGTGTTACAACCAATGTGTGTTGCAGGTACTGTATATTGTATATGCAGGGTATGTTGTAGAGTATATGATACGCTGTGTGTGTGTGTGTGTGCATGTGTGTGTGTGTTGCACAGAGTGTGTGTTGTATGTAGTCAGCGTGTGTGTCTGTGTATGTGTGTCTGTGTGTGTGTGTGTGTGTGTGTGTGTGTGTGTTTAACACCTGCTGGGAAATATGTTGACACAATCACAATTCCCTAATCCTACAGCAGCAAAAAGGTGTGTGTGTGTGCCTGT
>JAOPJO010000154.1:16673345-16684148 GCA_027123675.1 Molva macrophthalma
GCAGCCTCCACCTTCAACACCTTGCCCTGTCACATACCGCCTGGACCCGCACCCCGACTCACACACACACACACACACACACACACACACACACATATACACATGCACACACACACACACACACACACACACACATATACACATACACACACACACATGCACATGCACACACTCTCACTCCACAGTATGTGTGTGGTATTTTGTGTTCTAAATGCTAAATGCCAGTGACCGTGTAAACTGCACTTTGAAAAAAATGCTTTGCAAAGATAAAGACTTCATTTATTCCATTATAAACAGCCTTGTCTTCTCTCCCACACTCCCCTCTTCCCCTCTCTCCATTCCCTCCACTCTCTCCAACCCTCTGACATAGATACGAATATGACCTCATCTTGAATGCAGACGCCAACTGTTCCACTAACACCCAGTGGTTTTACTTTGAGGTCAGCAACATGGTGGCCGACATTCCCTATCGCTTCAACGTCATCAACTGCGAGAAGACCAACAGCCAGTTCAACTATGGTGAGAGAGAAACCCATTAGAATCAATCAGTATTTTTGATACTCATAGTAAGCCGTTAACGATAATACAATTGACAATAAACGTATTGATTTCAAACACTGAATCCATGGCAAAGGCCATGGCCGATAACTTCTTCCAACAGCAAATTCCATGTCCCAGTTGAGAAGTTGTTTTAGAAATGTGCCACATCTACACCAATTAAATGTGGAGAAGCTGCCCTACTACACTGGAAGCCAAAACATCCAAATTGTATTTCAGGAAGCTTAAACTACAGCAAACTGTTGTAGTTTTGGTCCAGCCCAAAGAAATTAAGCACTAGTCACCAAGATGTCCTAAAGTATAGTTGTAAATTGGCTCCACTCTTTTTTCTCATTGGTTGTGTGTGTTTGTGTGTGTGTGTGTGGGTGTGTGTGTGTGTGGGGGGGGGGGTGTGTGTGTGTGTGTGTGTGAGAGAACTGAAATTAAGTTCTGTCACACTGAAAAAAAAACGGACAATCCGTCAACTTGATCTTCAACCAATTGAGTGTTATTTAAAAAAATAAATCGAATATGTATTTTATGTATTCATCCAAAAGACAAACAACACACAATAATACCAATACATTTAATTCCCAGCCCTTTAAACCAAGCACTCGCCATGATTCAGCCTTCCTCCTTCAACGGAGCATTAATCTCTTCCACAGCAGCAGATGTTTAAAAGACCATCCGTACCTGGCATGCCTTCAAATCCAGTCAAGTACATAAAATGTGTGCATCACATTTTGGGCTTAAATTCTCATTTTCCCCTTCACCTCAGATAAGTAGATTTTCTTGGCCAATCCTATTCTTTCAAAGTTGACACTTGTTTTAGAAAGTTGATACTTCATATTTAATTTTAGCTATATTAAGTGTATCTCATGTTATTCGATTTATAGCTTTGAAATATTATAGGGGGAATATGGCATGCAGAGTGCATCTTCCTTTCGATATATGAGCCAATTCCAAATACATAATAATTGAAACATAAATGGAATCTGTTTTGATTTGATTGATTTAATTAGATTTTTTTAATTGGATTGTGACAAAACAGAAACTTGTTGTCACATGCTTCAAATAATGCATACAGGAGAAACATAACCAATACATTCTGTGTTGAATATATGCATGATCTATGTGCATGAGCACATCGTTTCCAAATTATACATTTCCCCAGTTCAGTAAAGTCTCAAGGTTAAATGTATTTCAACCAAAATGGTTTTAGGTCATGATAATAGTTCTCAATATTGACTCTCAGGCTCTGTGTATGTCGTAAATTGTCTTGCAAGAGCATCTTAATCCTTCAAAAGATAGCCACTACTGACCATCTCTTGCAGAGAGACTCCAACATCTAATGCAGAGAGACTTTGCATCACGATGGAGATGCAGGGATACGTGCAGTGCAATTTAATCTCACTTCTCTTCCAATTCAGTGGAACAAGGCTTTAGTTTCTTTTGAGGTTTGCCTTGCCTTTCATGAAATGTTTTTTTTTGTTATTGTTTTTTTCTTTTTCTCTTTACAAAATCGCCAACCGTCATCGCCATATCTTCCACCTCCTGTAAGAAACTATTACTATGGTGGGAGTCTTGTCTTGGCTGCCACCTGCCAGCAGCAGGTGTCTTGTTCCGACTAGTCAGCCTGCTCTTCCGCTTCAGCCATGAACAGTGGAGTTCTGCCTGTTTCCTTCTATTCAGCTCAACCGCTCACTTTGCAAGTTTTTGATCATTTCTCTTTTTTACTCTGGTTTTCTCGCTCCTGCTTGTCTGTTCTCGGTTTTATTCCCGCTATCGGTGGGCAGTGTGCTGTCGGCAGTGTGCTGCTGTTCCTTGCTTTGCCTCCTTTAAACGTCTTCTTACGCCCAACAGTGAAAGGTAGGCAAGGGTCAAAATCAGCTACCGTTCAATTTAAGCCATCTGATTTGATAATAAAGACCTGCCTCCTAAATGAACGAAGTGTTTAAGAAAAAAAACAAGGATAACTTAATGGGGTACAAGCTGTTCCAAAGCTCCATTACTAAGTTTAATTGCAGGCCGTGTCAATTTAGCAAACACCATATGGTTATGTGCGTGCATTCCAAGAAATAACCCCACCAAAATATGAAAACCACCCTATGATGTGTAGCCCAATTTAAATGCTACATTATCTTCTCTGGCATTGAATATTGCAGATATCAGCTTGACACATAGACAAAGAGACATATAAGAACATAGAGAAATATGAAGAAGCAATAATATATATTAATAAAAAGGTCAGAGCAACTCTATGAACCAAAGGGTACCCATGATAGTTTTTCAGGCAGCTTAGCTCCCACAGCATAATAAATCAGACAGTCCTCATCTAGCAATCTACCTATGATGATTTGGTGCGGTTGACTGAGGCTGAACCATTATATTTATTTATATTCCATAAATTAAGATGGGGGCTGAATTAGAGAGAGAATAGGAGAGATAATGTCTGTTTTGCAAAATCCCAGACAATCCAGAGACGGTTAGATGAAAGGTGGCAGGAATGGTTTCATTGATGAGACTAAACCCAATATAAGCCATCACAGATGGTTTCATGGTCATTTCCATCATTTGAAGTGAACTCTGCTTTAAGCTCAGTACACATCCCTCCCCCCATGAGAATACATCTCTAGTCTAGTCGGGAGACATGTGTGAGCATACAAACACTAACTACCCACACCTGGTGATTCTGCACCATCTCCAGCTCACGCTGTCTCCATATGCTTGCTTGTTGTCGTGATTTCATGGTTGACACTTAAATAATGGGATAATGGGAATGTAGTCTGCAACCACAGACAGATAGCCTGACCTGCGTTGCATTCCATCGGAGACTCACGACTCATGACTACAGTTGAAGCAATAAAGTCAGATCAAAGCTACTTCTTCACCCCCCCAACTCCACATATCCTATCAGTGCTAGTGGGATTGTCCTACTTATTGAGCTTGCTGTTGCACTCAACCCCTCCCCCACGTATATACATATATAGAGAACCACCTGGACATAGTGTGTGCTGAACAATGATAGGGCCGCCTTTTTGCTGTGTTTTTCCTGTTTTGTCCTCAGCAATCTATTGCAGCTAAGACATACACACACACTCTTACAACACACACACACACACACACACACACACACACGCAGGCACATACGGATACGCACATGCACATGCGTGCAAACACACACATGCGTGTGCACTCTCGCAAGCACGCATGCACGCACAGACACACACACATTGACACAATCACACACACATACACAAATACACTCAAATGTACAAAATACAAAAAAAGGCATCTGCACTTCACTCACATGATGTTTTTTTGCAGCTGCAAACTAGGTTTCCAGGAAATTGGTTCATCTCAGGAAGTGAGTGAGTGAATGGAACAAGAGAGTGTTTTTACAAAATAGCCAGTATTTCCATTGTATGGAAAATGGCTTTTCGTCTGAACGAACATTCTGACAGAGAAGAAAGTAAAGTAGCTATCTATTTCCAACCCTGTGCAGAACGGAACTACTCACAACAATCTACCACAGGAGGGGTGGAAGCCAGTGTGTGTGGCTCAGTGTGTGTCTCCGGATGGGGGTCTGATGCAGGAGGGCTTTCCTTTCCTCTTCTCTAGCCCTGGGAGACAAATGAATGTTGTCTAACTTTGTTTAGATGTAACCATTATTTAGATGGGCTTTATTGGCTGGCGCTGATAGCAGAGAAACCCCTTCACTGCCCACCATTACGCTGCAGGAGCCCTTGAGCTAAAGCCTGGACCGCAGAAACAAGCATCTCTGAGGTTCTGAACACTCAGAGCAGCTCCCATCTTGCATTTTACACGCATTTGTGTGTGTGTGTGTGTGTGTGTGTGTGTGTGTGTGTGTGCATGCCTGTGCATACTTTTATCTGCAGTATATGGGAATATGGGAACTGCAGACCCTTTATATCACTGTCTGTGTGTGTATTTGTGCGTGTGCACATGTGCGTGTGTGTACGTGCGTGTGTGTGTGTGTGTGTGCGTGTGTGCATGTGCGTGTGTGTGTGTGTGTGTGTGTGTGTGTGTGTGTGTGTGCTGTAGGTATGCAGCCTGTGCTCTACTCTGTGAGAGAAGCTCTCGATGGCAGACCACACTGGGTGCGGACTGGCACGGAGATCTGTTACTTCAGGTACTCTGGGGCGCCCAGATTGAGCGTCTAATGTAATTCACACCACCCACGCGTTTTGTTTAATTGTTCCCTCTTGGACAGTTGCCCCAACAAACCCCCTCATCGTTTTTCTTGTTCTATTCTATATGTCGAAATAAAATGCAAACGTTCAATAGGAACATCTACTGTAATTGGTTGTTATATAAAAGCTGCTGTTAGCCGTGAAATACTGCTCGGTCAGTCTTTTGTTGTTGTTCACTAATGCAACATCCAATATTGTATCTTAGCAGAGAGCATTTAACAATCCAATAAGAGCTCAAATAATAAATAAATTCCCTATCAATTTACACTTGAGTTTAAAAAAAAAAATGGTTTTAGCTTTCCACCGTCTAGATGTTCTTGTGATGTTTGCCTCCAATTTAGATTCCCCTTTTTTTGTTTTTATCTAGGAATCACTTCTGTCCAGCACATGGCAAGAGAGGGCAGACATTTTACACTTTGACCTTTACTGTGACCTTTAAACACAAAGAAGACGTATGCTACCTGGCCTACCACTATCCTTACACATATTCTGCACTGCAGGTATACAACTATCCGTCTATCTGTCTGTCTGTCTATCCGTGTTTCTAGGTTTGAAGGTGTGACCATAACATAAACTTTCTGAATACGAGGAGCATAATTATCCACCCTTGCTTTTGTTGTGCCAAAAACATCTGGTTTTAGTTCTGTTTGTGTCTGTGTGTGTGTGTACGTGTGGTCACCACGGATAAAAGTTTTGGGTCTAACGGTCCCTCGTATTTGGGTGTACGCGTGTGTGTGCATGTCCACGCATTTGAGAATCAGGCCTCGTCTGAGAATGTTTTTTCGTTTGGCTTTCAAGTCTCGCAAATCGCCTTCCAATGTTATCAAATATATATGTCTCATGTTGCTATGGTCTGCAGAATCCCTCCTTATGATGAATTCAGCCAACACGGTGTTAAGATTTGTGATGAGCATGTCAGGATGACTGTGTTTGTTCGCCTAACATACAAATACAAATTGACATAAGGATGGGATTCTACGTGGGAACATGTACATTTTTTGAATTCACTGGTTGTTGGACAACAATAGAAGTCTATATTCATAAAGCTTGGCGTTCATCTGCCATTTCACGAGACATACAATACTCATGAGCAGGAAAAAAGCTGATTTTGAAAGCCTCATTTCATGATGCCGGCAATAAGGGAGACATTAAAAAACTGATATATAGAAATAGCCACCAGTACAGGAGCAGGAAATAAATGCAATTATAGGGAAATTATTGTTTGAGTTGCTGCATGTTCTGTTGTTGAAGTCATTCATATTTTTTTCGCGGCACTGGGCTTAGAAGCAAGGCTGTCTGGTATTCACATTTTTAATCAGTGATTGGTGGTGGCAGGATGCTTCTCATATCATTGATTTCCCTCTCGTTAGCATGCTAATTATTATGCATTTTCATTCTCCCCCAGCCTTGCTTTGTCATTTAGCTGCAAAACATGAATACAGGAAACTTTGAAAGGACCAATAAACAGCTTGTTGTCTGTTGCTTTCTCTCAAATGTCTTTGTTTTTTAAAATTTGACATCATATTTTTAAGTCTTACTTTCTCGGCACAAACATTGACAACATAAAGTTGAACAATTGCTGCTTGTAATACTTATTCATGCTTCACTGGGTTTATATAATTATAAACTTGCAGTTCGAAACATGTATAACCTTTATCTTCATCCCAACCCTTTGTTGAATAATTTAGCAATTTATTATTCTGTAAAAAACAAAACATTTCTCCATTTTCCTTTTTGTCCAACCATTTGTTGGAAATGTCACTTTCCATCCAGGCGAAATTTGCCTAAATCCTAATAGCACTCTTTCTCTTATCTCTCTCCCTCTCTTGCTCCACACAGTCCCATCTCCAGGTGCTGGAGCGATCGGTGGACCCTGCCAAGGTGTTTTTCCGGCAGCAGACTTTGTGCTCCAGCTTGGCTGGAAACCCATGTCCACTGGTCACCATCACCGCCTGCCCTGCCAGCAGAGGTTGGAGGGACATGCATCAACTACGTAAGTGTGTGTGTGCATGTGTGCGTGTGTGTGTGCATGTGTGCGTGTGTGTGTGTGTGTGTGTGAGTGTGTGTATGTGTGTATGTTTTTGTCTGTTAAAATAAAGTATAATAATACGTACAACGGTAGAAGCTAGTTGAACAACAGACTCAAAATAATCTCCAGTTATGATAATAATAAGTATGTGTGCGGGTTTAGTATAAACACCTTTCTCACACTTACACTACATATACATCTCATCCAATATCAGTATAGAAATCTTGTGTCCATACAAAAAAAGCCTATTATTCTACCTCCACCAGTACATTATTTGCATCATACATCTGGGTAGACATTACTAAATATATTGTAATTTATTGTAATATGAATAAAGAAATACCAGTTGAGTATATTGACAGGACAAAATCAATTTAAAGTGTGCTGATACTTTACTATAGAATAATAAGGATGCTATAATATAATGCTAGATGCTAGAATAAGAATAATAAGTAACACTCTGCATCATTGCAAAGGCACATCTATGATGCCGAATATAAGTAACACTCTGCATCATGGATGTGCCTTTGCAATGAATGAATGAACACATACAACTACTTAATGTTCCCTTTAATGGAAATTTACAGATGAAGGTATTATATCCAAGAAAGTAGCCATCCAGTCGACAACATGAAAACAGAGTACACAGTTCTAAACTCAGAATACAAGGTAAAGAGCTAGCTTGCAGTCAGAGTTAGCTTGCAGTCAGAGTACAACATAACAAGCTAGCCCTCAGTGGGGATAGTAAACTAGCCTGCAGTCTGGATCACTGTGGCTGTAGTTAGCCTGCGGACAAACGTTCCTGATGAAGTTAGGAATCTGTATCTGTGACACTCGTATCTGAAAAGCGAAGAATACAAAGTTAGATATGTGTGGGTGTGGGTGTTGTTTGTGTTTTGTTTTTTTTGTCGGGTGTGTGTGTATATGTGTGTCTTCAATTAGTCTGAGGTCATGTGTGCATGATTTATTTGTGTCTTATTGTGGGTGTGTGTATGTGTGTGTGTCGTCCATGTGTGTGTGTGTGTCTGTGTAGCCAGGCATGCAGAGAGAGACATGTATAACTATTGCATGCTTTGTTTATATTTCACTACTTAATTGAAACCCAGTGATCCTTAACAATCCCAAGTATGAAGAAATCATTTCTGTGGGAGGAGACGACCATATGCAATTCATCATAGTGAATCAGCATTACCATATTATCATACAGGAAATGCTTTTATTAAAAACTGGTATTTTAAACAACATGCAACACCATTTTCAAATACAGATGGCAAATATACTTCATCCTTTCATGAAAATGAAATATTTTAATATATTTTTGAATCAAAAGCATATATATAATTTTTTTTAATTTTTTTAAATGTTCTGTGGGAGCTGGCAGGTTTAAAGAGTCGTGAGTAGAATTTATAGATTTGGAGAGCAAAATGAAAAGGCAAACACAGATAGATGTACAGTTGGTGACTGACTAGATGATTGACTATATCAAATACTCGGATCTGGTGGTTGGGCTGTAAATGCCAGACTACGTCAAATGGAGTGGCATTAAGTAGATCAAGCTGTGTGTACCATTTTTATTACTATGGCTTATAATTCGATTCTTTCATCATTCCGACTTCTCATTGAGCGCGACTTGGCTGGACGATGGACACTGTGAGTGGCAAAAACAAGCACTTTTAGAGGACGTCCATTGAAGGGGCGTAATTGCCCCAAAGGGTTACAATGCAGCCTGTTTTCGCATATTAAGGCTGCAGTGTTCCTCGCTCAATAATGGACCAATTTCACAAATTGTTGTCTGCAATAGTCCCGTAGACTAGAGTTAGACTATATTATCTGAATATATGATCCTGGTTGAAATATCCTGAAGTTTCCCTTTAATTCAAACAATATTGACTAAATGGCCAAGATTCAATAGAGTGCTTAGTAATGCAATTGCAATTTATAGGTTATGATTGGCAGTCAGGTGGGCAAACCGTCTACATAGACAAATATTTCATTCTTCAAATCAGAGAGAGCAAGATTTATGCCAGTAGCCTATTGACTGATTGTGGTTAATCATAGATGAACATGATAAAAACTGCAACTTCAAAAACAGTTGCTAATGGAGTCATAGCACTCACTACTCTTATGGTGATGGTAGATGCTGACCTTGTTTTCTAATTAAATTCTGAATGCTTTCATATTGAACACCAGCAGCTTTTTCTGACAAAGCTACTCAGGGCCACAACAATGTCTTAAGCATATTGCAAAAAATACAAACTGAGAAAAATATTTGCATACCTCATATTTCAGGAAGACTACATGTATTATTTTTACAAGGTTTAATTCGACAAAAGGGTGTTGTAAGTCTGTGAAAGTGGATGATGACAATTGTTTTAAAATAATCTTTGGGAAAAATTATACAACTACTTAAATGCCATGTAACATGTGGATGAAATAAAACAGGATTATGCATGCATATCAATTACTGAGCACAGATATGGCACAGATACAAGATTAATAGATTATATGTACATATTTTCAATCTAGGTCTGGGGAAAAAAGTGATTTCAAAAGGTTGGTTGGTTTTCCATTTGCTCTCATAGGTACCAAAATTGGCAAATAATGCTTTAAACCACTATAGACATGAACACTATATTTGGTTTATTGTTGTCTTGAAATTGCGCTTGGATATCTGCCCGCTCGAATCCAATACAATGCATCAACTAAAAAAAACACAAACAGCTATCACACAACACTGAGACACCCAACTTATTTTATGAAACTAATGTTGCAAAACTACTCCATCAGCCAATAGTAATGGACTTCAACACCTCCATAGGCCAATAGTAATGGACCTCAACAACTCTATAGGCCAATGCTAATGAATGTCGACAAGCCATGGGCCAATAGTAATGGACCTCAACAGGCAACCAGCCAATAGAAATGAGCGATGACCAGCCTTTCTGACCAATGGGCCGTGAGAGACGATTTTCTCAGCTTCAGTAATTCTGAGCAATTGCTGATGAGACACATGGGAAAATAACTGAATCTGAGGACACGAAACAAGCACTTTGTCTGTCCTTCTGTTTGTCTTGTTGTTTATTCTGCTGATCCCTGGTGAGAGAAAGCAGGTGGTGACTGTGAGGGCTATGTCTGAAAGACAGACAGACATACAAACAGAGAGATAGACGGATCAACAGATTAAAAGTTTAAAATAAATGCCAATAGCATCATCTGCAATCTGCACATCATTCACATTTTAATGATATTGACACAATTGAAATGTGTTAATTAAGATCCGGGCGCAATGTGACAATTATTTCTGGTGACCTCAGATTGAAACCATAATTGCTCAGCTGCTCCCTCTCTAACAAGGCCAAAATTGACTGTTGTGGCGTGTAGGACAACGGAATAACACTGGTTTGATTGAAGACAAGAATCACATAATTGAATAATCAGAGGCTTTGGCGGAGGGGGAAGATGCATCTATAAGAGCCAAGTCTAGGAGGGGTTTCTGGGGGCTGACTGATCCGAAACCCAGGGGAAGCAGGGAGGGTGGTTGACTTCACACTCCCTGCACGGTGCTAAAACGAGCGAGGCAGCCAGAGTACCGAGAAATAACAACAACAAGCAAAAAAAGCCAACAAAAAAAGAACAACCAAAAGTCATTCTACTCCACGGCCATGTCCTAGAAACAGCCACATACATTCAACTGCGGGACAAATTGTTTGTGACAGCCCACATACCAAACCCGCTGACAAGATCCCTTATCTCAGTCCAAGACATGACTTGGACTGCTTGCCTTTCTCTTGTTTGTCCTGGTAATTGTCTTTTGTTCATGTGTTGACAGCTCTTGTCCACAGTCCACACCGAGTGTGCCACCACTTCCTCTACCCCCCACCTGGCACTCCCTTACTCTTACTCTCTCTCTCTCTCTCTCTCTCCCTCTCCCTCTCTCCCTCTCTCCCTCTCTCTCTCTCTCTCTCTCCCTCCCTCTCTCTCTCTCTCTCTCTCTCTCTCTCTCTCTCTCTCTCTCTCTCTCTC